>PQME02000096.1:0-88110 GCA_003004525.2 Aspergillus sp. MA 6038 | reverse complement strand
TTTTTTTTTTTTTTTTTTTTTTTGTTTTTGTAATGCTTTCCACTGTCACCCCCTTGACCCCCTCAACAAAGTGATGGTGCCATCAGTGGAATGGGGAATTGAGGTCATCATTTCTTCTACTCCACTTCTTACCATGTCAGCTTCTCCCAGAGATCAAGTAGTGAATTAAGCTTCTGTAAAGATTCATTTTGCTCTAGAGATCACCCTATATCAGGGGATTGTGCTTCTAGCTCTTAAGAATGAGATTGGCTGTCTTAGAATCAAGGTTAGAGCTCCCAGGAGTCTAGGTTTAGTGTACTCCATGAAAATTTAGCCTACTTTTCGCTGACCTGTATTCACGGTGACAGCAAAAGCTTAATGATGTACCTCCCTAATCCCTAACATCATACAGGAGCATGTAATCAAAGATACTTATTTGCAAGAAATTTGTTTCTTTTCTTCAGGGTTTTCAAACTGCTGAGCTTGACCAGGTAACCCCAGCAGACAAAAGGTACAAAAGTCACGAGTAAATTGTTAATTATGTCAGGATAGACTAGCCCACGAAGCAACGTGCACCTCAAGGTCGCGAAAATTCTGAGAAAAGCTAGAGAAATTCACTATTAATAAAAGTGTTTTCCTCACAATTATGACACGCGGTGATGTCGACCGACGCGGATCGGATTGAAATTAGGAACCTCCTAAATCCAACTCCATACTGCACGAACTCGAACTCATTGAAGTCTGCACAGAGCTCTCCAGATCTCGACAGGTCCAGCTGGAAGATACCAATTGGAGAGGGGCAAAATATTGAAGTGACGCCCAACTTTGTTTTCACCGACAGCTGACCATTCAATGAGGGATCAACAAAATATGGCATAGATTTTGACGTTTTCTCAGAAGCCGAATGTGCTAATTCACAACTGGTGTCAATAGCTCGACCCAAGTTCCTGCTCTCGAATCTAATGCTAAGAGAAGATGGTGAACAACACTGTAAGGACTCGAATGTGGATTTACATGTACGGTCATCACTTGACGATATGCGAGCCTTGAGGGTTGCTGAACTGGTCAACGACTATCGGTCCCTACTCATTCAGACAATGGAACGTATTGGGAGCATAGCGTTGGGAGATGTAATGCAGTATGGATATAGGGTGCTTCAGCAAAACCACGCGGCCGCTCAACATTTGTTGGCTGGCAACTGCAGACCAGCAGTGTCTAACCTCAGTGAAGAGGATCTAACAGGCCAGTTCAGAAGGTGAGAGCCATCAGCCTATATTCCGCCGCTTCTTAATTCTAAGTCTGATCATTTGACCAGAATTATTCTCGATGCGAGTGTCCGTCGGCACCAGGCTCGCAAAATTTACCTAGGCGTCGTCGCTGCCGAACGCTGGGTATCCTAGCTTGACTATGTCGTGCGCAATTTTAAGCCCCATGAGCTCGCTTCACAGCTACGACAGATTGACGGGATACTACACAATGTATGCTGCTTTTTCGCGCTACAGAAGCCAATTTCGTATCATGCTGTTGCTAATGACTGCTTTGATTCATCAGGAAATTATTAATACCTCTGATCAACTTGTTGCTTCGGAGCTTAGCGATGCTGATGTAAAGGCTGGATACTGGGTGAATGAAGATCCTTCTCTACAATCGATTCAACTCTGGGCTCAGTTAGAGCTTTGGCGCCAGTGTGACTGAGACCACTTGGTCTGTTTGCACGACTTGGGTCGATCAGCTATAGCCATCTTAATGAGATATATTCCAATATCTTTTTTACCTGTATAAAATATAATGGAACTTAGCAGAATGTTAGACAACTCCAGCCAATTGAATGGAAATCCCAGATCTACGCACGCAAAGTAGGATGCAGTTCTTTGCCACGAGCCATTAAAATAGCTAAAAAAAAAAAATAAATAAAATAAAATAAAATAAATCAATGTATGAAGCCCTACACGCGCGTGCTTTATTGTTTTGGGAGGCAGAATATATATTTAACTAGCCTAAATTGGGAAAGCGGTATTTTTAGCGCGAAAAGGAGGTGCGAATACTTTTGCACACCCACTGTATAAGATCCACCCCTAGAACACGCGCATCTTTCCGCCAAATTTCTCCATTTCTGCATTTATCTCGTCGACATCGATGCTGTAATTACCCCTACTAATAGTCCGATCAGTTAACTATATTATTGAAGGCATGAATATTTTGTTGCTAATTACTATAAAGTCCTTTAAATGACATATTATCAAGCCTTATGGGTTAGAAATTTAGCAAGATATCTTCAACTATGATCATTGAAATGGTCCTTTCTATCCGCTAGCCACTTATATTAGTCGTGGAACTAGGTTTTTTTTATTATGTACAGTATCCTATTTTAAACATGCAAAGTTTCTTGCTCTCCCATATTCTTTGAATGTTGTTTCTCGCTCCAAAAAAACAATATCAGGGTGATTATCCCCTTTAGAGCCGTTGCAAGCCACAACCCACTGGCCAGTCCAGGACCCTTGGCCATACCACCAGCCGTTAGTGCGCCGCCAAAGAGTGCGAACACGAAGCCTATCTTCCGGTTTCGTTTTGGGTTGGAGCTCCACGGTCGTTGGAATAGGTTCTTATCAAGGAACAAATCGCACATCAAGGCAGTCAGGACGACAGTCGGAATTTCCGAAAAAGCCAAATACTTGGAGGCGATGATCTGGCCGGCGGCTTGGAAAGAGATTAATGCGATGGCGAGGTCCTTGAGCCATGTGGTCGGGTCTTGGTCTGGGTCTGGGCTGACGGCTTGCGTTTGAACGAGGATTGCCGCAACAAGGATGACAGTAGTCTGCACGGCAAAGGAGAGGATCATAGTCAAGCGTCGGAGTGGGTCCAAGAGCCGTGAGCCGGAGATAAAGCATAAGTTGCCCAGGAGAAAGGCGCCGACGGCGATTAGGGCTTTTGCCCATAGCGTATCCGGGTTGTCAGGCTTGTCAGATACCCCAAGAGCGAGCAGAATGATGTTCCCTGTTCAATGTGGATTACCGGTAGTTAATTAAGAGTGTATATCCCCATGGGTTCGTATTGGGAGGTATACATACCTGTTTGCATGTTGGAGAAACTCCCCCAGTAATTAAATGAAAGACCATCAAGAAGACCACTAACGTAGCCACAGATAATGAGGAGAATATCGGTCCATTTCCTGTCGATTTCGGACAACCAATATCTTCTAAACCCTAATCGACGGCAGCTTTCTTCGGTCTCTGGAGGTTCTGCGATGGAAACAGTAGTGCCCCCACCTATCGAATGGGGCAGGCGAATGTTCCTTTCCTCCATATCGATAGGGGTCATTTCCCCCTGTGCTATACTGGGATCTCTGCAAGACTGTTGGTACATAAAGTTACGCATTTCTACAGTATTTTGGCCTCTCAGTGTGGATTTATATGTAAAGGACAAAAAGCAGAGAAACTCATGCCCACTGTTTCATGTGCAGCCAAGAGTATATTCGTCATCTAGTTGGTTATCGGTATCTATGAGATGACGACAAGAAGGGCCATTTAAGGACTCCTGTTCATCCTGGGCGGAGCCATGCCAATAGCCAAACAATGGACCACCCCTGTGTTCGCCACATACCATTGTGACGCATTATCAGAGACATACATATATATAAGGCAAATTGAAGGCAATGAATAGGTGTTAGATAGACATGCCAAGACGAAGAATAGAGATATGTACTCCGCAGCTACACCTGTATTGGACTTGGCGGGCGATCAAGGGTCTATAGATGGGTCTATAGATCTATACATACATTTATAGATCAATACTCCGTACACCATCCCAAACGAGTCCCGAACGGACTCGGATACGGCGGACTGAATCAACAGGACATGGCCAGCGTTGGCATTCGCAGGCCCACCATCGACAAACTCTGTATGTGGATGACCCACTTTTATTTGTAGAAGGAATGGGGTTTTACCTGTAATAATCTGTAATCTATTTATTTTATTACTACTGCTTTTTATTTTCTCTCCAGTACTTCAAGAATTATTTAACTTACTTAGTTAACTACAAATATAAGATAGAAAGATAATTACTAATTGAAATTTAAGGTGTAATATAGTGTAATGGTATTGTGAGAGAGCTACATTCAAAGTAGACCCATCTACATACAACAGGGAAATATCGGCCAATCTCAATGTGGCGGATCCACTTTTATTTGTCGACGCCACCTACTTGTATACGCTCTCTGAACTCTTACTCGAATCGTTGTCACACTATGAGTAACTCAGGGTGCACATGACTGATCACTGAGCGCGCCCTGAGTGTGCTCTGAGTAGGCCCTGAGCGCCCTCATAGAAGTGGTGGCATCCAGAAGGGGAAAGTTCCAGTGGTCCTAGAAAATCAATTTCGTAGTGGTGCATACAAACAATCTATAATGCTTCGTGCTATTCCCGAAATAAATCCGTCTCACCACCGCGGCCACGCCCCGGGCGCCCGCCATCGACTGTCATCATAAACCATTTCCCGCTCTCTAAGTCGACCCCCGTCCCAAGGCCACGGCTGCGGGTGGTTCATCATCGGCGGTGGCGGGGGTGGTGGTGCTGCACCAGCTGCTGCGGCCGCTGCGGCCGCGGCTGCTGCATACTTCTCGTATCCCGGCGGTGGTACCGGCGCGACTGGTGCCATCGGTGCCATCGGGCCCATCGGGCCAGATGCCACTGGTGCCGGGCCCGGTGCCGGTGCTGCTGCAACTGGTGGGATTTGTGGCATTTGGGAAACCTGCGGGTGCGCCGGAGGGTAAGAGCCTCGGCCCCGGTTGATTTCGTGGATGCGGCGACGGCGCGCATGCCGGATCTGGTCGGATAGTTCGACGAGGGCCGCGACATCCTCCTGTTTGGTATTAGTACTAATACAGAGCGTAGGAAAGAGGGCACGCACATATTGAAGGTAGGAAAAGATGTAGAAAAAGTAATCCGTCTCTTCATACTCATATCCGAACCGCTCGACCGCGTCCCGCACTACGAGATCCTTGGTGATTTCCGTCCAGAGTCGGTCTCTACGATCCTTCATTCCAATGTACCGTCGGCCTGGGCCAGCCTGGCCATCTTCTATTTCCTCTTCGTCAGAAAACTCCTCGGGTTGTGGGTAATATCGCTGATGGGGGACATCGCGGGGCTGCGGCCAACCCATCTCGTTCGGATGGGGACCTCTTGGCATGGACCGAGGACGAGGCCCTGGAATGGCACCAGGCACAGGCCCAGGAGCGCCCATAAGCGAAAGGTCCCCTGCTGTCGGGCCGCTGGGTGGTCGAGGGTACGGCGCCAGCTCCGGTCGTCGTCTGCTGTATAAGTCGAGTTCCATGTCGTCACGCACGGCTCGGGCGTCTCTGACACGATGGCTGCGCTCTCGAAGGGCCAGGTCTCTCTCATAGTTTCCATAATCGATTGCTTGGGGTTTGATAGGGGCAATCTGGGTCTCTTCAACTTTCTTTCGTCGGCGAGAGGACTCCCGTGGCGGCGGTGGAGGTTCCATCATGTACGGATCACCGCGGCCATGTCGTGGAACTAGGACACTATCATCCTGTGAACGTCCTTTCCGTCCACTGATCGATAGTCAGTATCCCATCAGCATCTGGTACGTGTTGTGTTTTCACCTACCGATGTCTCACTTCTAGCTCGTAATTGCCCTTGGATGGAAGTGGTTCCAAGGCGGGTGGGGGAGGCGGTTGTACCACCTCATATTCTGATCAAAATTAGCCTCTGCATTTAATGAATGCCCAGGATACATACCCTGTTCAATGTATTTAGGCCGTCGATGGTGACGAGGAGCCGGCTCCGGAGACGCCTCCCTCAAACTCGGGGACCCAGGAGACGAATCGGTCTTGCGACTTCTGATGGCAACCGGTGCTCTGGAGCTGTCTCGCCGGTGTCCTCTTCCCCATTCCTTCTTGAGGACAACCATCTCGTCGTCTTCATCGTCATCCTCCTCTTCACTGTCCTCCGTGTCGCTCTCGGTCGTCGTAGTGGTGCTACTACTGTCGCTTTCATCGCTTTCATGAGCATTACGACGGCTAGACCAAGAACGGACGCGCGAGAGACTAGCAGCTCGTCGAGCATCTCCCCGCTCCTTCCCGCGGTGTCGTCCCGCGTTCGGCTTGTGAGCGTACGGCGGAGGCGCCGCCACCGCCTCTTCCCGCACGTACTCTGGCTCGACCGGCATCTTACCCTTTCGTCGTCGCCGTTCACGTCGTGCGAACTCCTCATCACTATCATCGTCGGCTGGAGGGAGCGCAGCGATAGGCGGTGGAGGAGGCTGAGGAGGACGCCTAGCCGCCCGTGAAGGAGTTCTCCGGACGGAGATATCGTCTATATCGGAATCACTGATCACCTCCGCAATCTGCTTCCCTTTACCTCGTCTGCCGCCATGAGGATCCTCCTTGTAGACGTATTCATCGCTCTCGACCTTTTTGTTCTTCCTCCCGCGCTGTGCCTTCTTTGACCGCGGCGGCGGCTGGTATTCGTCTCGCTCTCGCTCCGATGGCGGCGATGGCGGCGGCGGCGGGACGTTCTTGACCTCGCCGCGTCCACGCCGGAACTTCAACGCCTGCGGTGGTGCTTTTGTGTAGCTTTCTTTTAGCGATGGCCGTTCCCGGATTCGCATGCGTTCCAGGTCCTCGACCAGGGGTTCAGGGGCTCGTCGACCGTAATAGTCGCCCACGACATCTTCTTCGACCACACGGCTTCGTTTGGAACGGCGGCGTGGACGGCGGCGGTCGCGCTCGACTTCGTATTGTTCTTCTTCTTCTTCTTCTTCGTAATATCCGCGAGGAGGGTGCTTTCGAGGCATGTTTCCCCTGGTCCCCTGGCCCCGCTCCCTAGCCTGGGATGGGCACCAAATAGATTTTGGGCGTAAATTATCAGATTGAGTGGCGCCACGTCAGGTCAGCGTACCGTTCAGGCTCGAAGCCTGAACAGACAATAAACAAAAGAGGCTGATATACAGCAATAGAAAGATGCAACCGTCTATAACACGCAGGAATACAGCAAGGAGGAAGAGGAAGTGAAGAGAATAAAAACGCACAAACCACGTACGTCGACCCCGCGGCTGATCTGTTACTGTCAGGCTGGCAGGCAAATCCCAAAACACGCCCCTTTTCAGCCCAATGGCTGGCCTTATTGATTCTACGTCATTTTATTTTGGAATGAGAAAGCGGTTATAATATCCGATTCTTGAACGCAGGTAAGAGATGGTATGTTGTCTGTTTATTGTTGGATTGGCTCGACGACCCATGGGTCGGGGACTTCTCGGTGCTATGGAGAGAGATATACACCGTACAGAGGAATACGAAACTAGGGCTTTGTGCAGCCAGGTGACACTGCTCATATACTGGCCACTCATATGGTCTATACATTCTCTTGTAAACGTCTATATGGAATTTCAGAATAATCTCTAGAATGCGTTCGTTCCAGAAAGCCCTATTGAAGTAAATCAAACAAGAAAGATCAACAAATCCTGGAAGACAAATAAAACGTCTGAGCAATGCAGCAATACCGTATACCTAGCGAATTAGCGTCAGCCCGTCGTAGAGGAACACTGAATCATGCCCTAATCCTATGTAGACAACAACCACGTCGTTTCTTGCAAGATGACGAGATTAGTAATATCGAATTGAGTACTGGCTAGACACCTTCCGAAGTTCTGTGCCTAGCTTCCTCAATCTTCTGTTCCAGGTACTCAATGGCCTCGTACTTGTCCATCATACGGGCACAGTCCAGAGGCGTGTTTCCCCATTGATCGATCGGGTTCAGTACGGCATGTCCCTCTTCAACGAGGGTCTTCAGAATGTCGACATCCCCATTAGAGGCCGCGCAATGTAGCGACGTTTGGAGACTGTGATCACGGGCATTAGCGTCTAGCCCGCGCTCGAGGAGTGCCTCTACGAATTCCCGACAGACCTTGTTACGTGCCGCGTGGTGTAACTCCGTACAGCCATACAATCCTTGGATATTCACCTCGATGCCATGGTCCATCAATAACATTGGGATCTCTGTGCTTCCAATGACGTACAGAAAGCTGTACAAGACGGTTTCGTTGTTGATGTCGCGATGCGAAATGTTGATTCCCCCCTTGATGAGGACGTCGACGTTCTCAATCAGCTGTTTATCGGATGCGGCCCAGAGCGCCGTTCTGCCTTCGGGCGTGGTATCGTTGATAAGGTCCGGGGCAGCTTCGATAACGTACGCCAGCACCTCGGGGTCGGGGTTCATTGCAGCTTCGTGAATGGCTGATGCACGCGACTCCATCAAACTCGGTCGGCGGAGGTCAGCGCCGCGCTCTACCGCAAAACGCACGGTATCGGCCGAGCAGAAGCGGCACATGGAATGGATGGCGTTCATGCTATTGACGTTCGCACCGGCGTTAATCAGGCGGGTGACGTTAAGGTCGTCGCCTTCGGTGGCGGCCGCAAGAAGAGGAGTGTTCTGACTAGCGACATTGGTGACATTGGGGTTCGCGCCGTAGCTCAGGAGCAGTAGCGTAATGTCGCGGGCCCCCCATGAGGCCGCTGTAAAGAGGAGGCGGTGGCCAGTAATGAGGTGCGAGTTTGGGTTCACGCCAGCGTCCAGGAAGTTCAGTACTGCGTGGTAGTTTAGGTGCGCGATGGCCTTTTCGATGGGATCTCTCGGGACGTACTGGAGCCACCGTATATGATAATATTCCTGGCCTGTGTAGCGATCGAAGTATCGCACACGACCGTAGTCTTCCTCGGACGAGAAGGCAAACTCTCGCGCGGCCTGTGGGAGTATATGGCGTAATAGGCTGTTGACACCTGCGTTGGTCTGCGCCAGGTAGCTTCGGCTGCGTGGGTCGAGGTTTTCCGCAACTTGAAGAACAAGTTCCCGGGGGAGCCTCGCAAATCCTCGATTTCTGGGCTGAGGGTCAGTCATTCTGTAGATGTTTTCTTTTTTTTTTTCTTTCGATGCGTACTTTGCAGTGTATTGTGAGATATATTGCCGTTTTATGCTAGCCGCTGTATAGTTTGCTATCCTCTGTGCTGCTAACAGGGCGAATGCTCAAGAAAAGATATAATGAGACTGGAATATGGAATTGGATAGCAGTGATGAGCGATGAAGATGCAACTGAAATAGGCGGGTGTTGGGCCAATTTATATCGTTCAACGCAGGGCGCTCGACCGTCAAGTTCCTTGAAACCTGTGCAATCCGATGAGACTCAAGACGCAAAGTTGCAAAGATTTGATTATAGAATGCTCTATGAAGTCTTTCATCGTCTCATGCCTGTGGTTGTTTCATTATAAGCGCCGTGTTCCTCTATAGATTTCCGTTGTCACCTTTGAAGGACGATGGCATTGACCATCCTGACCCGGAGCTTTCAGAGGGACCCCTGTCACGAAAAAAGACATTGTCTTCAATAAACAAAGAATCTCTAAGGCGTATATGCAAGTGTGCGAGTCAAAGAGGGAAAGGAGGCTTTGGGATGAGCACATAATGAGAGAGTCTTGGAATTTCTTTGTTTGCCTAATAACCGCTCAAACAGTTTTTGAAACGAAGGCACTGCCGCCGGTCCAATATATGTTTAATATTATTATTATTTGGAAGGCGCTTGGGACCAGAAAGTTGTTTTCGTTCAAGTCGGGATGAATCGAAAAGTTGAAATGAAGTCGAAAAGGCCCAAATCAGGGCACATAACTCGCACGTGACCTGGGACCGCTTAACCCTTTTTGGGAAGGCGATTCGCGTCCTATGCATCCTTCTTTATAACAGGTTAGTCGTCCGTGTTATCAGTGGTTCGGATCGAGATGCCATAGGAGGATTCGTGCTGTGGTAGTGATGGCGTTAGCTATTACTTGATTTTTGGTACGGACTCGGCTTGATTCAAGGATAAACAGACATCCTCTAGCCAAATTTTTGGAAACTAGTACTATTAATCCACGATACCAGAGACTTGGAAGTATCCAGGAAAGATTTAGACACACGCTGCCCTGATTAGCGCACTGGTGCTGAAAAGACGGCTCGACTGTATCTGGTGATATGCCCTCTGAGCGCGTTTATCGCAGCCTATCGCATAGGAAGTGCTATCTTATCTACTTGCATCCTCCCACCATCGGATTTGCTAGCATCATCTCTCCAAACACGGAAAAAGCATTCGTGCCACACAAGCTTATAAATCGGAATCAGGATGGAGATAAGGGCCCCAGTTGGGATGCACAGCTGATCATTGGGACGCTCCTATGATGAGCTTCTGCTTGCTTGTCTGAAAGAGACGTATAAGAAGCCCCGTATTCGTACTATTTCTGCAGCAGCAAAGAAGTGACCATGGAAGCGTTCGAATCTCCAGAGAACATATGGTGGATTGGCCTTTTCGTGGCTGTGGCTGCATTATGTCTTGCCCTGGGTAGGGCACAGGATAACTCGTTCCTGAATCGCATCCAACTACACAATCGCAAGAGAACCACGGCTAGCATTCCCGGCTCGAGTACCGTGGCAAAGACACGAAATGCAGTTTCCGGACCGATGCCATATAGAAATGTCCTTCCGCCGCAGTATCGACAAACATTCAGTGAGGCTTTGAATGGAAAGGTGCCGCAAGTCGACGAGGAAGATGTCCTGCGCAATATCTTGCCCATGACTATGGACTATCAAGCATGTCAAGAGGACAGGTACACACCGATGGGGTTCTCTGTACAGGAGCTCCGAGACTTAGGAGACTTTCCGAACTATACAGTGTTAAGTGGGGTGCCAATGCCTCAGCCATATCACGAATTCGATATCGATAAAGCGCTACCCAGACCCTACCGACCGTTCAGGTGGCCTTATCATCAGACCATGTGTATGACTTCCACTCATATAGAAGGTGTTAACAAAATGATGATCTGGCTGATTGGCCTTTGGCAGCAATATCAAAGATGGAGCAAGATTGGTGGATCGAGCTAGAGAATACCTACAAAGAAAGAGTCGCCCAACGCCAGGAGTTATACGCCAAGCATGGGAAGAGAGTACTCGACTACCTTCCGGGTTCCGAGCTAGCATGCAAAGAGCTAATGGAGATGGTCTTGCAATATGTGTGCGCTCGATATCCGCAGTACTTCTCCATGGTAGACAAATGCATCTTCCAAAACAGGATCCTAGGCACAGAGCAAGATGTCAGGTCCAAACATCCCCTGGAGGTTTTGATCAATAACATCCCCGAAGACTTTGGGATTACGCTGCGAGACGATGAGACAGGCTTTTATATATTCCGAGCTGGTGTGATCTGTTCGTCAATTGGATGGAGCGTCGACGAGAAGATAGGGCTTCCGCTTAATTTGATACATAAGCCTGTGCCGGATTATGAAACGAAGATGCAGACATCCATGGAGCGGTGTGTATGTCCTTTGGAGTCAGCGCAGACCTGCAAGGCTAACTCTTTCCCTTTTTGTCCTTTCCTCTTTACGAATAGTTTCTTCACCAAGCTGCCAACTGATAAGCCCATCCAAAGAGGCTCGTGGGGCTTCGAAGTGGGCCAGCCACTATGGTTGCCCAAGGGTGACCCGCAGGAGATACACCACACGTACCAAGAACCAAGTCTCAAACCAGAAGAATGCTATCTGCGCGTGGACTGGCAAACTCTCCGTCGTCTGCCCCTCTCTGCAGCCGTCGTATTCAACTTCAAAGCTCTGTTCACGCCTGTTACGGAGTTCCGGGACGAGGCGGGTATACCGGCCTTAGTCGCTAAGATCTTGAAAGAGGGGAAGAAGAGTTTTATGGAGTATAAGAATACATGGCATGTAGAGCATGTGGTCTTGCCGAAGATGGAAGAGTGGGCGAAGGAGCAGGTAGAGAACGGACTTGTTCCAGATGATTGGGAGATTGCGACCTTGGAAGAAGGGCCGTATTTCAGGGATTGGGAGGAGAAGTGGCATCGGCAGCAGGGTTTCTAGGATACTTTCTCTGTAGCCTCTGCAGTTATGGTTCATCGGCTTCTGCTTTTCCTTGGCGGGTTTAATTGTAAACTACACGATATGAGTAGACTTCTTTTTGGATTGGATATGTACATTGAAGGAAGTATTCACCATATCATAGAGCACATGTATATATCCGAGCTGATAATGACAGCAACAGAGCAATTCAATGTGTGGTATGCTTAAAAGCCACTTGTCCCGCGGAACACGCATACTCTGGGCATTCATAGCCTCCATGCTACCGCTTGATGCTCACCAGATTGCGTGCCTGATACCCTGATCGAGCATCCTTCTCGACCACAAACTATAGGAGGGCGAGAAAAGCCGGATAATTCTGCACGCAGCATGGTTGCTGACGCAGGGTACGGGGACTTGGTTCGAAACCGCTGTACGCCCGAGAGGCTAAGACTTTCAGACAGGTCAAATGATCGAATCAATCCTCCCCCCTACTTCTCGTAGAACCGGAATCGCTCGCCTGTCCTTCGTCCTCTTCATCCTCGTCCTTATCCATTTCTTCCAATTCCTCCGCGAGAGGACTGATGCGCTCCTCCAAGAGATCCAAATCTTCCAATTGTTGCCGCGACGGCAATTTCCACAAACTCGTACCACACACTCGATCCTTTGTGAGGAGATCATCCACAAACTGATCCATATGCGTGAGCATGAACGAATCACGCACGCGTCGCTTCAATTTCCGGTAGTCGAGAAGTAGCGGTTCGAGCGTCTTGTACACATCGACCGCGTCGAAGGTTAACCGAGCGTAAAACGCCGCCAGCGCACGCAAGTACTTGAAATCTCCGCGCTCCTTAACCACTCCATTCTCTGCTTGTTCCGCGGCGGTATTCTCCGCTTCGTCGTCACTGCCCGGGTCCGTGAAATTGAGGTACTCGAGCACGATGTCTCGGCTGGGATTGATCTGAAGCATCTTGAACGCGAGACACAGGAATGGGGTGGGCTTCTCAGAAACACCGTAAGTTCCACCGATGCAGCTGAGTTCGATAGCGCGATCACAGAGCGTCGCAGCGTTTAAACCGAAGCACTGTTCCTTCCAGTAGTAGGATTCGGTGATGCGGTCGCGGACAGCTTTTTCGAAGAGCGTGGCCGGGTTCACGCCGCGAACTAGGGGACCCTTATAGCCACGGTTATCGAGGAAGGTGCTAGCATCAGCACGATGCGTGGCCATGTTGGTTGAGAGATACCTCGCGGCGAATTGAGCTGGTTGGGTAACTGGTAAAATTAAGATTGACTATTGAAGGTGAAGAGTGCAGTAGATCGTCGTCGGAGAGGAGTCGGCCCGAGTCCCGCCGCCAAGGCCTGCTTATCGATAGTCGCGCCGACAACTGCGCGGCGGTAAACATCACGAGACCAGGCGCAGATGGTAGGGCTGACTCGAATGGTCCTATCGAGATTTTCAGCTCGTTTCTCTCCTTCCCTTCTCCTCTGCTACCCATTCTTGACCTCTCGATGCTTTGTGCGGAAGCTGGCTGTTGCTGCGTTGCTACGTGGCCAACAGGTACTCATTCTCAGCTGTTCGATACTCGACACTCATACGCCCGTTTGTTAGGATATCAGCAACCATGGTGCTTCTCACGTCCTCGACCGTCTCAGCCATGATCTCAATAGGAATTATCGTCGTATTCACTTTCCTCCTATTCCTATCCGGCTATGTTCTCCAACAGCAATCCGTACGAAGCATACAAAACGCCATACGGCCGCCGCCAGATCCTTACCCCATGGGCCACAGATCGCCAGGATCATCTCAGCAGAATCTCAAGCGAGATTCATACTACGACGAATCCTACATCGATCACAAGAGTAGCGCAAGCGGAAACTTTGCCTATCTCCAACTCCTCTCCACTCCCGACCCATCCAATATCTGCTCTGCCATCCTCTTCTTCAAACACCTCGCAACAAACAACACCGCAATCCAAGACCGTCTCTTCATGTACCCTCAGGAATGGGACAGAGTCCCATTGAAAAAGCAGCCGAAACAAGTCCAAACCGCCCTCTCCCTTCTCTATGCCGCTAGCACAACCTACAACATCTGGCTACTCCCCATTGATATGACGCTGGCCACTTCAGCGGGCTACACAGTCACGGACACGAAGCTGCTTCGTCTGGGCCAGATCCAGTTTATGCCGTACGATGCGGTGCTGTACCTTCAGACACCTGGGTTAGTGCTTGATACTGGGAAGATAGATGATATATTGCTCTCGAGGCCGCTGCCAGGGCGGTATGATCGGGAACGACGCGAGTCGTTCAATAATGAGGCCTGGGTCCCCATGCCGCTTAGGGCGGAGAGAGATGCCACTTTGCCGCCGGTGTATCTGGTCACAGTTAATAATGTAGGTGCTGGGCACGTGGAGGCTAGGGGGCATGTGCCTAATACGGCACTGTCTGGATTTGGACACCTCGCGGCTGGTCCGCAGGAAGTGAAGTGGCCTAGGCGAAGCGGGTCTGATACAGCTCAGGAACCAGGATATGTGCTCTTTGAGCACGATGAATATAGTGACGTTCGGTGGGATGGGAATCCCGTGTTTGGCGCCTGGAGGGCACAGCAGCATGAAGTATGCAAGGGCCTTGATCTTGACGCCATCCATGATGATGAACTATGATGACTGATGTATATACCATCAGGGCCGGCTGTTCGTACTTTTTGAGAGGTTGGCTAAAAAGCACATATATATATGTCCGTTAAGAATGACGAATCCTACTCTGATCTACCAGTAACTTTACCAGCTCAAGTAACATTGTACATATGCTTGATACTTAGACATATCCTGCATATGCCCCAGCAGCAAAATGATAGAAGGATCCTGGTACTCCCGTTATAATCCATTGTACCTTCAACAGTGTTTTGCCTCCCAAAGGATGCCTAATTAATAAATGTATATATATATATATCGGTAAAAGATTGCTCGAGATTCTAGCGACTAATCGTCCCTACAGTGGAGGACATATAACCCTAGTCCAGAATATCAATCGCCCCCCCTAATACATACCAAGACCAAACCCAAGACGGCCTTTCCCTGATGACAAAAAGCGGAACTGTACTCAGAGACAATGTAAATATATATGCGTGCGTGTGTATGTGCATGTTCCTATATGAACTTGATTTTCTACTGCCACTGGGACTTTCCCCTTCTGGATGCCACCACTTCTATGAGGGTACTCAGGGCCTTGCTCAGTGAGTATTTCCTGTCACAGCTGAGTACTCAGTGAGCACTCAAGGCCTACTCAGGGTGCACTCAGTGGTTAGTCATGTACACCCTGAGTTACTCACCTCTCTTTATTCTGTGCAAGTAGTTTGATTTAGTGCCATTTTCACCATCCCAAATACCCACACTCAATCCTTGAGCCTATAGTGAACAATGTACATCAAAACCTGATGGGCTTCAAATCTTACTGAATGGTGAGCTGTCTGGAACAAGTGTACACATCTCTAGGCTGTAATAAATGAACTGAGCATCCAGATTTCAATGAAGCTAAGCCTATAAGTACATGTCTGTATGATCTGATGGCCCGAAGTACCCGGCCTGGAGGGTTTGCAACCCTAACACACTGCCCCCAAGGGAAGCATGCTGCTCAGCACCCCTGGGTCAGGGCTATCATGCAAAGAGGACCTTGGGACCAAAGACGGCGTGCTACTCTTTAACGGGTGGTTGCTCAAGTCCAACTTCTACTTTCAGATCTGCCCCGCCCATTGAGCCTTCTTCGGGGGGCCACAGGAGCCCATGGAGCCAAAAAAAAAAAAAAAAAAAAAATAAAAATAAATTAATAAAAATAACACCCACTTCTTTATAGTATATATATAGTAAAACCACTGTGGATCTAGCAACCGCGCACCGCGCATGTACAGAATATCTAGCTTAGCTACTTTAGAGGCTTCTCGGGCATGGTTCCATTAAACGATTCCAAGGCCTTGAAAAAGCTGGGGCTCATATTGGCAGGGAAGATGAGGTCAAAGTTTGTCACATCGCCGTCGTTCTGGAGCTTGTGGACATTGTGTGTGGCAGATGTGATGATGCCAAAATTGGCTCCAGCACCGCGAATAGCCCAAAAAAGGTCCGAGTTTGTGGCCTTGGATGCTTCAATGAGCCTTCCATCGGCTGTGGCGAGAGTTAGAGAGACTAAAGCGTCAATGATCAGGCCGTAGGACCCTGGTAGCGACCAACGCCGGCACCAATTGTCACTCCAATCATGCCTGGGCAGGTACAAGAGCCAATTTCTGAGTACTGGATTAGCAATCCTTACAGCAGTCAAGATATCGGACATTAAAAGAGACCATACGAATCATGAATCCAGCTTTGTAAAGGGGGTCCAAAATATCGGCGAACTTGGTAGCACCCCCAATAGTCATAGTCTCTGCAGCTGTGTCGACTTCAACGGTGTTAAACTGCCCGAAGTCAATTTCTAATCCATTCTGGAGGCCTCCTAGACTAGTACCATATCTGTGGCGACCTCCAGTGGCAAGGAAAGAAATGTTGTGTGCTCTTGCAAGTTTGACCTGATACAACAATCAGTCAGGTCTTATACTATCAACAACCATCTTTATACTTACAGCCTTGACAACGTCGTCAGTAACACCTGGACTAATGGCAGCAGAATAGGACGGGGCGTCGAAGGTCGTCCAACGCTCGGTGGTATTGGCAAAGTCCGAAGACCCAGGGAAGGCGATAGTGGTATTCGCAGCCCAGTTATTGCTACTCGCAGTAAGCACAGACCTCAGGTCCGTTCGACGGATCACAGAAGCACTGGCTTGGATAGGCGATACGCAAAGCCAGGCTAGAGCAGCCAAGGGAATGGAAGATAACATGGTGATACTGGATACAATAAAGCTGGGCGTGGATGAAAAGGGATATATTCTGAGACGAAACTTGATGCTTCCCCGGAAAAGTTTTATATATCAATTATAGCTAGGCAGTGCCTGCTAGAATAAAAAAGATAACCTCACTTCCACCTGTATGGTATAGCACTGCCACGCAGCCTTTTGGTAGGAGATTCGCCGAATCCTTCGTCTGCCAAATTGAATTAACGGCGGCTTATTGAGAGCTTAGCTATGGGGTAAGCATCCAAAGATACAATGGGGGAGTCCTATTCTATATTCTATGCAGGAATATCACTCGATTGGACGAAAGTAAGCTGATGCTTGTGTCCTCTACACAGCCTAGACAGGTCATATGATATCCAACTATCACATCCGCAGATTGTGGACTTGAACGTCCAACTCGATCTGTTGGATATCCAACGGATATCAGCAAAATCCCTCGATCATGAAAATTAAAATGAACACCCGTAAGTCCGTCAGATCTGATTTCTGAGTGCAGTTATCTCTCTACCTTTATATTCTTCCTGTGGTATTTCAAAGGAAATTCAGTGGGATTTCATAGAGTAATGCTGTATTGTAGCGCCTTGCAAAAAATTCGCATTGTTTAAATATATATTTCAACTGCATGAATCAACCATGTATTATTCACACTACAATCCTTGCCAGATCTATCATACTAGTATTCGACAACAAATACAAGATCATTTCTTATCATTTCATCCAGTAAGTAGGGGAAAGTGCAGAATAGTATTGCCATACTATACACGAAAAATTTCGGGTTTAAAACAGGATTTGTCAGATTCATAACTGTTACCTGATAGACTGGAATAGGGTAAATTAGCAACTTCTATTCTAGTGCGGGTTATATGTTGGATATGTTGGATATCCAACATATACCGTTGGACGTCCAATGGATATTCGGAGTTGGACTTGGATCTCGGGACGATCCGCAGTTTGCGGACTTGACATGATCCTGACATCCGAGCCGTACGATATGCTGCAGCCTAGGGTCTAGACTGCAATTTACTCATTTGTTATGCGGCGATCGGTCTGCCAATCTGGTTAGCGCTTACTACCAGCCATAATCACACGTAGTGGAGCCATAAGAGTTGTCAAACACGTCACTCGATCTGGTCTTCCGATAATCTGACGGCAAGCTTAGACAGTGGAGCTTCGCAGTTAGTGCGACTTGGTGGGTCTCACTCAGAATATTAAGAATAAAAGTAAGAATGATGGTAAGAATAATACTAAGAATAATACCCCATAAGTCAGTATGCCTTGGTAAAGCATACAATAATTATTGATTAGTGTCTTTGACTGCCTACACTAATTTTGGCTCGAGAGCCTCCCTTGAACGTGTCTAAACATGTTATAGTATTAAATAAGCAGCTCGAAGCGCCCAAGACTACAGGCTTAGCCCTTTTTCTGTTTTATTTTTCTAACTTTTCTTTCTCGCCCCCACTGCCATTGACTGCAGCTGTTTCTCCCTGGCATCCAATCTCTTCGCCTGTTCGGCTATTTTGATTTCCGACTCATTCACCCATTCAATACACACATTGATTTTCAATACGCTTCCAGGATGAGCCGACCTTTCGACATCTCGCCCGAGAAGGAGGCCAGCACTAGCCAGTATCTATACCGCCAGCTGTTTGTGACGCCCCCGGTCTTGTCCAAGAGGGAATTTAATCTCACCGGAAAGACCGCCATTGTTACCGGCTCCAACATCGGCATTGGCCTTGAGTGTGCGCGTCAGCTTTTGGATCTCGGATTAAACAAGCTGGTTCTGGCCGTCCGTGATGAATCTAAGGGTGAAACAGCCCGTAAGGAACTATCCGCAGGCAAGAGTCTTGCCCCAGGCGCGATCGAGGTCTGGAAGCTGGATCTCTCTTCTTACGACTCTATTGTCAAGTTTGCGGAGCGCGCGCACACCCTCGAACGCCTCGACATTGCCGTGTTGAACGCGGGTGTCTATAAGGTAAACCTTACCTTCAGCCCCGCCACGGGCTTTGAAGAAGATGTGCAGGTCAACTATCTCTCCACAGCTCTTCTGACCATCTTGCTGCTCCCTGTCCTCAAAGCTAAGAAGTCCGGCACAACCCCTGGCCGGCTTACGATTGTTTCGTCTGACACCGCAAGCTGGGCCAAGTTCAACGAAAAGACGGCAGATCCTCTCCTCCCCGCCTTCAAGGCCACCCCAAGCAAGTGGGACATGCATGAGCGCTATTCCACCTCGAAATTGCTGGGCCAGCTGTTTCTGTCGGAGCTGGTCAAACAGGTTACCCCCTCTGTGGCAATCGTCGATTGCGTAAACCCGGGCTTCTGCTATGGATCTGGTCTCCAGCGTGATGGCGCTGGTACCCTTCTGGGATTTGTTGTCGGTGTGATTACACGCATCATTGGTCGGCCGTGCAACGTGGGAGCTCGCCCACTCACTGCCGCCGCTGTCAAGTTTGGAGACGAGGTGCATGGACAGTATGTCGAAGACAACAAGATTCGCCCGTAAGTGCCTTTTCTTTTCTTTTTCTTTTTCCAATTGCGAGAAAGAAGGATCGGGAACATGGTTAACTGTTTGCTAGGATGGCACCCATTATTTACAAGCCCGAAGGTCAACGCGTAGCCAAGAAGCTGTGGGAGGAGTTGTTAGATGAGCTTTCCTTTGCAGGCGTTCGTGACGTTCTTAATGGGCTCAAGAAGTAGATTTTTTTTCTTATTTGTTTTATGGGTTTGCCATTCTTTCATTTGAATATATGTTCTCGTCGCGTGTTAATCAGGTTCGGAATGCCCCGCTATCTGTTTATCTATACCTATCTACCTCTTTCTTTGCGTGTGTGTGTGTGTGTCTGTTGATGTCTGAGGGCTGTTCTGGGTATGGTCATTCAAGAACTTATCCCTAAACTAGCATCTGCCCCCCCTTCCAAGAGCAACAGTACCATCGCAATATCTCCTCCCATTGTAGCCATATGTAGAGGTAACTCTCCTGCCGCATCCCGAATATTCGGGTTCGCGCACGATCTCTTCATGCCCACACTCGGTGGAAATATGCAGGGCTGTGCGACCATTTTCATCCTGAAGATCGACGGTTGGCTGCATACTGTCTTGGGCTGCATGGAGTTGTTGTATACATACAGGGCTAACAGAAAATCCATTGCAGGAGCACGGCAACGCAAAGCAAAAGAAAAACAACAGAAGCAGCAACAATTCACATCGAATACCACAGCTGTTGTGAAAACTGATCCACCGGATGAAGTCTCAGCTCCCTCGTATGCTCCCGATGTGCGTGCTGCAGGGACATCAATTACACCGGAAGAGACCATGTACGGACAAGCTGGGTTACAGGCAGTCTGGCCATCTCCGCCCAGCCCTCTGGTATACAACGAAACCTGGCCCGACTGCCATGACCTACAATATCTTCAGAGGGATTTGAATGCTCAAATAGAAAGGTAAATGATTATACGGCTATGTGAGTATTCTTTGGCAATGGCTAATATTTCACAAAGTTGCCCACTTCCTGAATCTATATACCCTGGGATGTCACAGAAACATAGTAGAGATATGCAATTTCTGAGAGGCCTAGAGCAACTACCAGTGACACTTTCTAATCCAATATGTATTCGGCATACAATACCGCAATGAGACAAATGGCTGATTGGACACTCGAAGACATAGTCATCACCACTGCTTGAATCACCTGACCAACTCCGACATTGTATATCGGGCAGCACTGCACTCCATATCGCAGTTGAACGTAACCATGGCAATATCATCAAGCTACTCCTCGCACATAACAGAAACCAATCTGCAGTCCAAGATAGTAAGGGCCAAACACCCCTGCATATTGCCGCTCGGGCGGGATTCCGACATATCGTGGTAGAGCTGCTGGCCATCGAGTACATGGATTGTAGGCATGATGACATACGGAATGTTCGTTGAGCTTCGCGGTTCTGCATTCTCCTTCTCTCTGCCAGGTCTTGGATCTGCCTCCATGTTTCCTCTTCCTTGTCTGGACGGGATTGACTGCCAGAAGGAGTAGGAACCTGGAGGATCTTTTCGAGATCTGGGGCTAAAGCTGTTGGAGTCATGATCGGAATGAAATCAAATACTCTGTACAATCAAACCATCAAGGTGATCAGGTCAACACCATAGAAATGTAATATAAGATACTCTATCACCAGCAGCTGCCAACTCTTATCTGTTTTCGATAGGCGCCTGCTTACATTGCCACCTATTTATCTCTATACAGTTGTTCTATATTGTGCATTCTCAGTCAATTTCGGCCATTCACCATGCTCAACGAACTAACAACCTGCCAAATAAATCTAGCCCAGTAGGCAGGCACCTTAGTCTGAGCCCCCTCAACCAGCATTAAGCTCCGTTTTTCCGTGCTTGCTTATGGTTTGATCATGGCCCCCAACCTCCTCGGTTGTATTGAGCCGCTGAGTGGCTCAGCCCGGTGGGGGGTGAGGGGCGGGTGATGGGGCAGAATCTCACCCGATTGACGTGCAACTAGGTGACTACAGAGTACGAGGCCTAGATTACCCTAATAGGTGAACTAAGATGCTTTCTGAACATATGGAGTATATACGCATAAACAAATGGATGAGTGCTTAATCTAACGTAATCGACGGGCGAGCTGCGAACTTTGCCGCAACCACCAAAGATTCAAATCGACCAACTCCAACGCGCTATATTTCCACCATTTCTATCCAAAATGCCTGAATCTACCCTTTGCACTCAGCTCGCTGGGATCAAACCATGATCAAAATCATGCGCCAATAGCCACAGATTGACAGAAGTTGAAGAAGATGTCGAGAAAATCAAGTACATATGTGTGTGTGTGTGTGTGTGTGTGTACAAATTACACTTGTTTAGCTAACCTAATATATCATCCTAGCGTGGTTTAATTCACATATTACCCTTTCCCTTCGATAGAATTGTGTTTCTTCTGACGGGTTGGGTGCAGTAAATGTGAAATATTGTCATTTCTCATTTTTTTTTTTTTTTACTTCATAATTTTCTCGCCTATTTGACTCCGCGTTGTTTACATGGAGCTTCAATGGTGCAGCATTGAGAAGATCATTTATGTGTGCGGTTAGTATACAGTCCGTTGGGGCATTGGGCAAAGTAAGATCCAGACTAATCACCGCGGAACGCCAATCTCATATCCCAACAAGACTTCAGTAGTGTTACCTTCCCAGCCTCGATTTCCGCTCGTTGAAATCATATATCGACATGCTGGATCGACGTACAGCTGGGATACTGTTCCCGTGCGATGTCCCGGGATGATTAAGAAGGGCACAGTTGAGTGGCGGGTGACCTGTTCATGTTTCAAATCGTAGAGTCGGAGGATGTCATGAGATGCACTGGACATGTAGTTAGCACCCACATCTATAAAAAAGAAAGGGGGAGTGAGAGAACAGCGCACCAAATAATATGTCTTCCATTAGGCATGGCCTTAACAGCCGTTACCGGTCCGCTGCCTTGTGGAAATTTGAAAATACGTTCTGTTTGCCGCAGGCCCTTGTGAACACTAAACTCCTCGACTGTTCCATTTCGTCTGCCAGCATATATATAATTCCCATCTGGAGACCAGCAGGCATTCATACACCATGGCGGAGCGTTGCGAGATGTGATACGGGCAATTGCATCGGGCTGTCGCCTATCCCATACACGGATCGTGCCGTCAATAGACGCAGAGAGAAAGGTATTGTCGGAGACGATGTTGGAGTCTGACTGTGTGGCTGGTTGCGTAGAATCCTGAGATTCAGCAGGGGCCTCTAATTCGTCGGCACGGGGTAGGCCATTGATTAATGGTTCCGATGTTCCATTCGAGAGTTGTGAGTCGAGTTGCTGCTGCTCCGAACCACCAGCAGTTTCTGTATGATTAGAGGCATTCGGTGCCTCTCCTAATCCATTTTGTTGCCCCGTCGTATCCTGCTCGTGCTCACCTGGGGCATTCGTGCCAGGAAGAATGCCATTGCCAATCGCTTTACTAAATTCATCGTCATCGTCCACGCCAAACATATTCCCTGAAGGGCCATTTCCGTCCACAGCGCCATTATCACCATCTCCAAATAGAGAATCATTTCCACCAAACAGCGAATCGGCCGGCGAGCCCGCCTGCGGGTTTGCGTTGCCGAATTCGCCTGGGTCGTTAGATGTATCCACGGAGCCGAAATTTGTGGCTGCAGGATCCTGATAATTGGACGAAAATGTCCCATTCGTCTGCTGTATGTCTGTGTTATCTCTTGGAATCGGTAGGTTGGATTCCGGTCGTACTTCGATTGTCGAGATCTGTCCAGCGCTGGCTCCGAATGCGCGTCTAACCTGACCCGTGTTCAAATCCCAGTCAAAAACCCGCTTATCCCAACTGCCCGATAGTAATGACTTCTCATCTGGCGTGAGAGTCAACACTGATACAGCAGAAGTGTGCTGCTGCAGCGAGGCAATTTCCCTGCCCTCGTCGTGTCGCACCGACTGTAGCCGGATAGAACCCGATTCCAATCCTGACAGAAGCCAGAGACCTTCACTATGACTGGCCAGAGAATATACCGGAGATAAAGCATTCCCGTCCATATTTTCCCAATAAGTCATCACCACACCCGCCTTCACCACACTATCGACGAAGGGATGCCTTTGCGCCACCGTCAGCATCAATTTGCTGTTGATCGAATCCACCCAGTTGAATTTCCGCACATATCCATCTGCACCACCACTGAACACCCATCTCATATCTGCTGTCGCCGTGACCGCATTGATGGAGGTACTGTGGGGAGCCGCAGTGGTAGGAACGATATCGTAGGTTGAGCATGTAAGACATTCGGGGCGTACGCCAGGATGGAACGCAGATATAGGGTCGGTCACGATATTTGGAGGACCTTCCGGTGAGGTCATAGGGACATCTGTATCGGGATTTTGCTGTGAATTTCCTCCAGGGCCTTCAGAGACATGGCTTGTATTTGAGGGGCTTTCCGCATCTTGGTCCGCGTCCGCGTCCGCATCGGGGTCATTCTCGTTGTCGTTGTCATTGTCGTTGTCTCCATCATCTGCGTCTCGAAGGGTGTCATCCATTTCATTGTCTGAGCTTCCATCTTGGGAGCCTAAAGCGCGTCATGGCAGTTAGCATTCCTGGTAGCTTGACTGTCGCGTACAAGGCGAATGCACACACCTGCGAGATCCCGATCATCATCGTCCCCGATTGAGGCCATCGCGACGACGGAAGCACCCTAGACTCTCTGACCAAGTCCGTTACAGTGAGATATAAGTATATACAAAAGAGTCACGGCGGTTTTGCTGGGGTAGGTGTCCTACTGCACAGGTGTAACGGTGCGGTGGGACGATGCTGCGACTATGATTTGAAAGTCGCCTCCACGTCAATTATGCGGTCGCTTGCGTCTGCCGGGGCATGAAAAGGGAAATTAGTGCGACATCTCCTGAGCAGCGAGTAAGGAGAATTGACCAGAATGAGCACCGCGAAGACTCAAGGAGTGATGTTCGAATTGAAGATGCGCCGTTGATTTCCCCGGAGAAGCCCACATGACACCTGAGGCATTAATATTCCTGGATTGGGATTAGTGCTACAATTGCCCGAAAGGGAAACGCATCTTCCATTTGAGGGCGTCTGTATAGCAAAAATGAAGTATGGAATACTGGGATACGTTTACTATTATAGCTGACTTTAATAGAGCTAGAGCTTCCTATAATCGACAATGCGACATAACCATCGTATACTCAAAGACAGCCATTGTCTTGCTCATGATTGGTCGGCAGGTGCCAATTGAGATGGCCTCAACTAATAATAGGGTTAAGGTATGGAGTCCAGTTATAAATGAGTTGAATATAGAAACGTTTACTATACTATACAATATCATTTTGCTCGTACTGGATGCATAGAATGTCTCAATGCATGCAAACAGACAAGGAGACACATTCACTATCAACTGCAGCTGACCATCTTCTGGCAAACAGTGAAGTAAAGACAGTGACTGGCGTCTTGACTCCTTTCTTGCAATGTCTCTTACAAGCAGGCCCTTCTTGCACTGAGTCCAGGGTTCTGCTTGGTCATCGCTAATCTACTTCTGCTCCTCTTTGCCCTTGTTCTGCCAACTGTTCCAACCTCTTCCACCTTCTTTCATTCCCGATTCTCGATTTTTCCTAGTCCTACCCAGATCCTCAAGCATGGAGCCCTCTGAGGATGTTGTGCATTACGTCTTCCCAGAGGCTCAGACGCGACTCATGCGTCTACATCTTGGGAACATTGTCGAAGTCAATCCGGCCCTACGAGACTACTGGAAGGAAGCCAAAGCCGAAGATCCCACCGAAAATGATCCATGGGCCTCGAAACCAGAAATCCCATCTGCAGCGGAGATCCTGGGAACAGACCTACCGGAGGATGATGAGGACTGTGTCGAACTCATGCCAAACCGCATCAGCGGTCCCTGGCCCTCGAAGAGCTCATACCTAAGGGCACATTATGAATTGCTGCGGGAGGACGCTGTTGCGCCTCTTAGAGATGCCGTGGCATACGTTAGAGATGAGCCCAATATGAAGGACTCCAAAGAGGTATCTATTTATGAAAAGGTTTGTCCGCTCTCTGGACTGTCGTAGATGACACTGGTAAATCACTAACCGGCACTCTAGGTTCACATCAACGGGATCACCTTTGCACAGAGAGGCTTGGCTTTCCGTATCCAGTTCTCAACGAGCCGCGCGGGCAAGAACATTGTTTGGGAGTACTCGAAGCGTTTGATCGCGGGCACGATTGTCGCTCTTTCACCTGCAGGCGACTGCTTCCGATCCGAATGTGCCGTTGCCGTCGTGGCGGCTAGACCCTTGGACGGAGTAAAGCTTCAGCCGCCGGAGATCGATATCTTCTTTGCTCGTCCAGAAGAGGTGGACTTTGACCCTCACCAGGAATGGATCATGGTAGAAGCACGGAGTGGTTACTACGAATCTTCAAGGCATACTATGACGGCACTGCAAAAGATGAATAAAGAGAGGTAAGCAGCCCTACCATATGACGGTGTGTCTCATGTCTAACCTGTCCCAGCTTTCCTCTGGCAGAATATATATGCTCCCTGGAACCTAATATCGATCCACCGGAGTACGTCAAAGAAAGACCATTTATGGATATTCAATCAGGGATAAGCGGGCCCGAGGAAGAGGAGTTTCAGGGAAAGGTGAACGTTCTTCAGGGTTTTCCTCAGTCTCCAACCGGAGACCTGGATATCACGCAATGGGCTGCTCTTGAACAGATTCTCACTAAAAAGCTGTCCATAATCCAAGGTCCTCCGGGGACCGGAAAGACCTTCGTGTCGGTCTTCGCCCTAAAGATACTGCTATCCAACATGAGAAGTAGCGATCCGCCTATCTTCGTCGCAGCACAGACGAATCATGCGTTGGACCAGCTATTGAATCATATCTCGACTTTCGAAGGAAACTATATTCGCCTGGGCGCAAGAAGCAGCGACCCTGAGATAAAGAAACGAACTTTGTTTGCTGTTCGGCAGAGGGAGCCTATAGCTACCATCCAAGGGTCCGTCCTCGGATCTGCTAGAAAGAACCATCGGAATCTCATCGTCTCCATCTCCGAGCTTTTACAAGCGTTCAGCCAGGAGGAGGGCGTGGCCCCACTTCCTTCCTCCCTCTTTTTGAAGTACGGAACCCTTACCAATGAACAATATGAGTCGCTGGAGAAAGAAGCCAAAGGCTGGATTCGCCCTGGGATGGGTGATGATATTGACCCGTTGGTCGCCTGGCTCGGAGATGAAGGAGTTGAATTCCAAGTCAAATACACGCATGAAAATTTCGGCCTATCCGAAGAAGAGATAGACCTCGAGCACGAACAGTTACAAGAGTTGGAAGCTGAACAGGGACACGAGGAAGACGGCTTCGAGTCTCTAAGGGGCCAATTCACGGTCATCCGAGATCCTATTCATGGCCGCGATGCCAGCTCTGTGTCTGAAGCAACCGCGCTGGATTATTTGAAATGTGTTGATATGTGGAAGGTTCCGGTTAAAGCACGAGGCGTTATGTATAACGTTCTTCGAAAGCTCACAAAGGGGAAGATATTGATGGAATTCCGCAAGCTGCTGGCCATGTACAACACCAACTGCGAGGACCTGCAGATTGGAAAATGGGAAACGGACCATACGATCCTTCAAAACGCCAAGGTTATTGGAATGACGGCGACGGGTATGAGCAAGTATCGGCCGCTACTTTCGAGTTTGGACCCAAGGATTGCGCTAATTGAAGAAGCTGCTGAGGCAATTGAAGCGCCTATCTCGGTTGCATGTTTCAATTCACTCCAGCAGCTGATCCTTGTCGGCGACCACAAGCAGTTGAAAGGACATTGTGCTGTTAAAGAGCTAGGTGGGGAGCCATTTAATCTCGATATATCCATGTTCGAGCGCCTTGTCCGGAACGAAATGGCGTATGTCACACTAAGGGGACAGAGACGAATGGTCCCGGAGATTCGTCGTCTGCTGGGCCCCATATACGGCGAACTGGAAGATCACCCGTCAGTACAACAGCGCCCTGGGGTTCCTGGAATGGGTGATTGCAGGTCCTACTTCTTCAGCCATCCATGGCCCGAGAACAGTGATAGCATGCTGTCAAAATTCAACGAGATCGAAGCGCAAATGGTCGTCGGCTTCTATGCGCACTTGGTGCTCAATGGCGTTTCGCCGAATAATATCACAGTTCTAACTTTCTACAACGGCCAGAGGAAGCTGTTACTAAGAATGCTGAGGAGCCATCGCTTCCTCCAGGGCCATTACGTGAAGGTCGTGACGGTAGATTCTTACCAGGGCGAAGAAAATGACATTGTGATCCTATCACTCGTAAGAAGCGGTAGGAACAACAATATTGGCTTTCTGTCGATTGAGAACAGAGTATGCGTGGCAATCTCGCGCGCAAAGAGCGGATTCTACGTCTTTGGAAATGCCCAAGCGCTCGCATCTGCAAGTGAGCTCTGGCAGCGTGTTATATGTGTTATGGCTCAGGGACCTCCTGATACGCGTCGCATTGGATTCGGGTTGCCGTTGACGTGCTCTATGCATAAGCGAGAAATCGTCGTCACAGGTTCGTTCCGTCCAATCCATAGGCGTGAAAATGTTTCCTAACAGACACAGAGCCATCCTTCTGGGAGAAGACTAATGGAGGATGTGACTGGTATTGCAAGGGAGCCCTACCGTGCGGACATAAGTGCACTATGCGATGCCACAGGTAGGACCCCCATTACACCAAATAGGAAATTATACTAAGCATTCTGCGTCAATAGCATTCCTCATGACCAAATTATGTGCAACCGAATCTGCAGCAAAACCATGCGTTGCGGGCATACTTGTGACAATGACAAGCCCTGCTCGCAGGACCACATCTGCACTTGCGCGTGCAGAATGCTCTCCGAAGAAGCTTCCGGAACCGCCACCGAAGATGAGCCAGTTCCTAGGCCCGTCAGCGTTCAGGAGATGTCAGAAAAGGAAATGTTACGCCAGAAAATGGTGCAAGACTACCGCGCCTTCGCTAATGGAGGAGCTCAGGAGCACGATGCACGCTTGCACGCGCGGGCAACTGCCAAGGGCAAGGGGAAAAGAAAGAAATTTACCGCTAAGATCGCTATTGGGGATCTACTTGGCGATGACCCATTGAGTGTTGATGCTAGTCCCGTGAGCTATTCGGTATCTGGTTCTGCTGGAGCCCGCGAGCAGGGGTTGGGAGATTCTCACGCTCAGGAGTCTAGCCAGTCTGTTCCGCAGGGAAGTCTTCTTGACTGAACATAATGCACTGAACTAGAATCAAGGACTTGGTGTTCAGCGGCATAGGGGGTGTGGTTTTCCTTCGAAGTCTGTCTCGCATACACCTACCTACCTGCTGTCACTGTATCAAACATATTCTTAGAGATAATCACTCATCAATTTATGCCCTAACAATCTACTTCCATTGCTCTCGGCCTCCTGCAGGCCACAGATAGCGGGATGAGTTTTGGCATGCCATTAAAAGATTAGAAGCTTTAGCATACATATATGGGCCCGCCAATGAAAAACACTGATCGTCCTGGACATACAACTATGCAGTATAACTAACCCTAAATCGAAACAGTCCCGCTATTATCTAGTCCCACTATTATCCGCACATGAAAATACCCCATCAATCTCTCCATCCCGGTAAGCCTCTATTATCTGCACAACAACACCGTACGTGCCGGCCACCGCCACGAAAAGCCCCAGCCCAACCATCAACACATGGAGAATATAACACCCATTTCTGACTATTCCACCCTTCCAATAATGCCGATGACTATGCAGCCACAACCACCCGGGTAAGCTGACCGCCAATGGCGCATAACAAAGTGCCCCGACCAATGCCAGGACATAGGTGAAGATTGGGATAACCTCGGCGAGAACGAACGATACGGCTGATAGACCAACCGTACAACCTATCCAGGTACCCCAGTGCACAGGGCTATTTGACTGGAGATGCTTCGAGCCCCGCAGGATGCGTACAAGGAGGTATTTCGCCGCGACGTGGACGTATAAACACCCACTTACCAGTAAGCCTGGTAGGGCGATCCCGTATGCAACCCGCTTGATGGTTTCCCCCGCGCTTCCCAGGGACGGCGAGGCAATCCACTTCCCGCACCAGCGGTAGATCACCAGGCTGAAGGTTAGGTAGCTTGCCGTCACAAGGCTCATGCTCAGGCAGACGGCTTTGC
Organism: Aspergillus sp. MA 6038; assembly: GCA_003004525.2. Classification (NCBI taxonomy): domain Eukaryota; kingdom Fungi; phylum Ascomycota; class Eurotiomycetes; order Eurotiales; family Aspergillaceae; genus Aspergillus; species Aspergillus sp. MA 6038. Next base: position 58,668 of record PQME02000096.1, on the reverse strand, counting down.
GGTAGTCCTTGGGACGCTTCATCTCCGAAATGACGGGGAGGAAAGCGGAGGTGCCTGCACTAGAGACGAGGATGGTTGATGTGGCTGTCATGCCCGCAGCAAATGTAGGATGGCCGATTACGAGGTATCCCAGGTCGAAGGGGCCTGTTTGGGGTGCTGCGGCAGGACGGGAGCGGGTTGTTACTCCTACCCTGATTTCCATGTCCCATTAGTATCCCCATGAGAAGGTAATGGTGAAGAGGGCACCGACACAATAATAAAAACAGCCACATAGACACTCGCAAACCCGACCCATGTCAACCACCCAATATGCGCGAACTTCCTCACACTCGCCAGCCCGGCAATAGCTACCGCTGATACCAAGTTCCACCATACCGTACACGTAGCGTGCAACGACAATGCATTTAACGCCGCTGACACACCAATGATCCCGGACGAGGCTGTGATAGCATACGTGACGATGAACATGAATCCAGCAATCTCGCGGGCTATGGGCCCACCGACAACTTGGGCCATGTCAGCGATTGAGTGACATCCTGGGTGTCTGTTGCGGAACGCGCCGAGGATCAAGGCACCGTAAGTGTTTATGGCACACCAGCCTATGACGTTCACAGCGCCGGGGAAGGCACCCAGGTCGTACATCACAGAGGGAATAGAGAGGACGCCGGTTGCGAAGATTACTAATATCGTAATGAATGAGCTCAACGTCTGCTACTGTTCATTGGGGTAGTTGGATAGGGCTTACCCTTGAGAAAGATGACGGATGCCCGAATCCAGCTCACGGTACGGAAGTCGACTTGGTCATGGCCACGTTTGAAGATTTCATATTCTTCACTGACATTGGTATCCTCATGTTTGCCTGGCGACACTTCTTCGTTCGACTGTTCGATCGATGACCGTTTGATACCTTTCGTATCAGGCATCGTCTCAGACATCGTGCATAGATGTCTGTCTGTGAAATGAATATGAACAGTAAACTGAGATACATTTCTTGAGACTCCTGCCTACTTGTATATTCCATATCTTTGCTGTGGCCAATCGGTCTACCAGATAAGCCGTCATAGATTGATAGCACCCAATCCGGAAAGAGCCACTGATAACTGATAGCAGCTGATATGTAACTGGATCCTCCCTTTCGGGAAGCGGCAAGGAGTTGGAGACAGTTGGGGTAGAGGATTGGGGTAGGTCTACGTAGTAGTACTTCTGTCTGATCACAGAAAAGAAGCTACGGAAGCACCGTTACTCTCAACAAAAACTCCGATTGGGTAGGCTATGTTACTTCTGAAGAATCGCACCCGGCTTGGCAGGCAGTTTTGCTCCAGCAGCGGGGGCATTCCTTGCCTTAAAATCATCAGATAGCTGCTCCATGGTTACGAACTCGACGCCCTCGTGCTTCTTGAAGTGCTCGATGAGTCTGATCTTGTTAGCTCAATTGCACACGAGTGTGAGAGAGCTATAGGTGCATACCTCTCATGCATCAACACAGCATGCGGCCTTCCGGAGACATCCGGATGAATCGTAATCGGAAAGATAAATTCATCATGCTCCCGGTAGAAATAATCAAAATGATCCCTCCAGATATCCTCAATATCGCGCGCGTTCATGAATCCATGGCTATTAGGCGACTTCTTGATAAACATCATGGGCGGCAGATCATCGATGTACCAGTTGGCCGGGATCTCTACGAGGCCAGTCTCATCGCCTTTAGCCATGGGCTTCATCCATTCGTGCGCTTTCTTCGTGTAGTCGATCTTGGTCCAGTTGTCGCCGGTACGAAGATAGTAGGCTTGACAGTCCTCGTGGCTCATGCTGTGATCATATTCGATGCCATAATCGAGGAGCAGCTGGGCGCCCTCTTTGCTGGTTTCCCACCTAGGTTTTCATTGTTAGGCTTTGTATACCGATACTACTTGCGTAGGAGGCAAGTCTTACCATGGCGCAACGCTACCTCTCGGTGGCTTTCCAGCAAACTCTGTCAGCATCCGGTACGTTTTATCCAGGACGTCTCGTTGCTGCTCGATGGTCATATCCTTCGGGTTCTCGTGCGAATATCCGTGGAGTCCAATTTCGTGGCCCGCATCGCGAACAGCCGCCATCTCCTCCGGGAAAGATTCCAAGGAGTGGCCTGGGATAAACCATGTTGCCTTGATGCCATATTTGTCGAAGAACTTCAACAATCGTTGAGTTCCCACCGTGGCCGCCCAGACACCTGTGGGGCCATGTCAATATACATGTCGATATGCAGCACAGAACGAGAACAACGCACCCCGGCTAATATCACTTGTTGAGTCTTCACCCCCGTAAGAACCCAGCCATCCAGCAACGGCGTCCACATCAACACCATACGTGACCAAGACTCGCTTCTTTCCCATTATGACGTAGTTGCAGGTGTGTACTTTCAGCTGGACAACTCAGGTGTGACCGAAAAAAGAAAGAAAGAAAGAAGAAAAAAAGCGACGCAGAGATAGTCCGGGGCTAAATAGCAACAATGCAGGCTTATCAAGTAGTCGAAGGTGGGGGATTAACTCAATCAGCCTGGGGGACCCCTCATCTGGTCACACTCCGTACTATATGGCAATATGGCATATCACACCTACCTCTCGGTGCTGTGAATATCGCCATGCATATCGCAACCCCTGGAAGGCGGACTCGGTTGATGCTGGCAAAGCATAAGATTATTCATAACTCCCGCCAAACAATGCTCCAATTCGGGCAAAAAACATAATGTTCCCGGTACGGCAGGACATCTACCCCAATGCAGACAAAGCCGAGATTTCTCCAACTGGAGCCATTCAACCGTCACGGAGCTGGGTCTTTTGTGGATAGGTGAAGATCTCCTCGGAGAATTACAATAAGGAGCTCGTAGGCTTGAGGTTTTAAGTATTTATATACCAGCGCTGTTCCTGACACTGCAGAGTACCCCTTCCAGCCCTGACGGAAGCATCATGTCGGTACTATTCACCTCCATTTCCCCGTAAGTGTACACTCCAGAGCATTTGCATCGACAATAATGAGCTAATGCAAAGGTATGACGCAGGGATAACCCGGTCCAGAAAAGCGACGCAGAGCGACTCTTACAGAGTGTGGGCGTCTCTATAGACCAAAGCGAAACGGATGACTTCCATATGCTCTTAGCGGCTGTCCACGATTGCGCAGAGGCAGTAGAAGCATTACCCGACTATCAGCCCCAGCCAGACTTGAATCGCAGTCCACGACACGATGTACGCCGTCCGTCAGAAGAAGAGCAGGCCCTGGGCAGTGCCTGGGTTCACAAGTTCCTAATCAAAGGGAATCCGGGAGGACCTCTGTCAGGCAAAACAGTCAGTGTGAAAGATGTGGTTGCGGTTGCTGGCGTACCGCAGCTCCAAGGCAGCGATGTGATTTCTTCGTGGACGCCAAAGACAGACGCAACAGTCGTGACCTGGGTGCTGGATGCGGGTGCTGATATTGTCGGGACGTCAAATTGTGAGAACTTTTGCCATTCTACGTCGTCGTATACCAGTGCTCAAGGGGTCGTGGAGAATCCTTATGCCAGCGGATATTCTGCTGGTGGAAGTACATCAGGTGGTGCCGCCCTGGTCAGTGCTGGATTGGTGGATATTACGATTGGTGCTGATCAAGGGGGAAGTATTAGAGTTCCTGCGGCGTTAAGTGGATGTATGTGTTCTGTTTCCGACGCTTTACGTATACTGCTAACGTTAGGATCCACAGGTGTCGGGCTCAAGCCAACATATGGCTTAGTCCCGTACAGCGGGATTGTTAGTGGTGATTCTATGGATGACCATGCAGGACCGCTCGCAAGGTCGGTGCTGGATGTAGCACAGTGCCTGGACGCCATCAGTGGCTACGATGGGATGGATGACAGAAGTATCGGCAGCCCGAAGCATGGATCGACAACTTATGCTGCTATCGTACAGGCACAGCCAGCAAGGTTGGAGGGCTTCAGTGTCGGGATCCTGACAGAAGGGTTCGAGCACAGTGCCGTGGATCCTGCCGTTAAAGACACCGTCGTGGCTGCCGTTCGGAAGTTTGAAGAGTTAGGAGCGACAGTTGAAGAAGTCTCACTCCCCGAGCATCTGAATGGCCCTGCCATTTGGACCATTCAGCAAAGAGTCTCGGGCTCACTAAGCCTCTTAGGACAATCCCATGGGCGAAGAGTGCTGGGGCTTACGGAGCTGGAGCGAGAAAGGCTCCCTTGGACGAACGAAAGCTTCCAACGAGCCTTTCCCTCGACAAAGAATGTACTGATCAACGGACTATACCTCACGTCCCGATTCCCAGGTCTGTATTCCAAAGCGAGTAACGTTGGACGGAAGCTTCGCGATCTATACGAAGGTACTTTTGAGAAATACGATGTTGTGGTGATGCCTACTACGCCTGTGGTGGCGCCTAGGCATGGCAAGCGTGGTACGCCGCTGGAATCTCTTCAGCCCAGCATGGGGCTCACGATTAACACGGCGATCTTCAATGTCACGGGCCATCCTGCGATGTCCATTCCAGTGGGGTTCTCACCGGCAAGAGACGATTCCCAGATTCAGTTACCCGTGGGGATGGAAATTGTTGGTGGACTGTGGCAAGAACCCAAGGTTCTTCGAGCCGGACACGCATGGGAAAGCCATTTTGACTGGAAAGGGATGCATACTGGAGATAGCAAGTAGCGGATTTGCATTTTATTGCATTGTCAAATTGCATATCTAGATCTATACCCTCTTTTTCATCAATGGAAACTATTAATTTATAACATACCCTCCATCCACGACAAGAGCGTGGCCTTGAACGAACGATGCCTGCGTCGAGCAGAGAAACAGAATAGCATCCGCCACTTCAGCAGGCTTCCCCATTCGCTTCATGGGCGCAATATCCACCGCAGGCTTAAATCTCTCGCGCAGTTCGGGGGTCTGTCCAGTCATCGGGGTTTCGATAACACCCGGACAGACGCAGTTTACTCTGATGCCATCTTTCGAGTAATCTATGGCATCGGAGCGAGTCATTGCAATCACAGCTGCCTTTGAGCTGCAGTATGCAGCTGTTAGTAGATATATCAGCCAGCCAATTCTACCTATCGGTTCATAAAGTGCAGCTTACGAGCATCCGGACGCCCCACTATGCCGAGCTGACTCGCAACGTTGACGACTGCCCCGCGCTGTGGCTCGCGATTTGGGTCGTGGCTGGGTAAAGGATCCTGCTTCAGCATCTGCTTTAACTCTGCTCTCGAGCAAAGCCAGCATCCTCTGTAATTCACAGCGTTGATGCGGTCAAAATCCTGCGAGGCGGTATCTGTAGACCGCTGACCACTACCCAAGATACCGGCACAGTTCACGGCGTAATCCAGCCGACCCCAGGACCCGACAATCCGTTCAACCAAGGACTCGACAAACGTCTCGTCTGCGATACTCCCGGTCATTTCCAATATCCCGGTCTGGGGATGAGTGGCCCGAATGGAGCTCACGGTATCGCGTAATGCCTGTCCATTGATATCGGTGACGGCGATTCTGTCGCACCCTGCCGCAACGAATGCCTTTGCTGTTGCTGCTCCAATGCCTGTGTACCACGTTCAGCCTTTGTGGATATCTCTCTCGCAGCGCGGGCAAGAGACCAACCTGTGCCACCGGCTCCGGTGACGAGCGCCACCCCAGGAAATAAGGTATTATTTTGCTCCGGCATTTCCAGTGGTGCGTACAGTCTCTGGCAGTCAAGCAGCCAACTCCGGGGCCGGCAAAGGGTGTCGTTAACATCACCAGTCTGTCGAGCCTCCGCACCTGTTGGAGTCAACGGCGTCACTGGGTGGGCTATAGTGGAGCGGGTGTCTTCTCAAGGACTTTTAGATGACCCCGTCGGCCCGAGCGGTTGGAGCAGTCGCCCCCTCACATCGTCTACTCCGTACACTGGCACTACTCCAGAGTACACGCTCTCCGTACTCGTGTTCTTCTCCAAACAGTGGAGAGGATCTTTATTGTCATTAATCTTACATGCTTCCTCCAATGCATTGATGCTGTCTCACGCGTCCCCTGCCCCCCGAGGGGCTCGTCGCTCCAGTATTGGGGCAGCAAAAGCCCGCGTCTGCGTGCACTGCGGTCGGAATTTCCGGCGGACAGAGCATCTGGAGCGTCATATTCGCACTCGTATGCATTCCTGCTGCATGTCATAAGTGGATATTGTGTGGTGGTTGGAAGTAGGAATTCGTGCTGATTGTTTAGATACGAAGGAGAAGCCGTTTACTTGTTTCTGCGGTGCTGCATTTACGCGACGGGACCTGCTCAAACGACATCATCGCATCACACATGAAGAGAACCATGACTCGCAAAGCACTGTCGGATTGATTTCTCCAAATTCGCAAGAAGACCGGGAAACCATCGAGCAGCAGCAACAACAACAGAACGAGCAGCAGACGCTCGAGAATTCCCATCCTGTAGTCCAGCCGCAGCAGTATAACGTGCCACCAGCGCCCAGACCGGATGTAGCGCCTCTCCCCGTTACGTCGGCGGGCGTGGAACAATGGACGGGACCGCAGCATGAGGCATATTTACAACAGAGCCAGCCGATCATACAGCCTGATAGTGGACATGCAGCGTTGGGTGGGCATCCTGAAGTGACGCATGATGCGGATATTCCAGAAGCAGCACAGTTGCTGCTCCCAGGCTATCGGGAACCTCAACCGCCCGCGCAGCCGATACCATATTTCCCCGAAGAATTAAATCACTTCCAAGAGTTCACGCATTTCTTAGACTCGATCGGCTTGCCGGCTGAATGGCTTCCCGTCACCGAACCACTTCCGCCGGTTCCTAATACGATTCCTAGCGATGCCCCAGCGAGGGATCAATTTGGCCCGCCACATCGAGACCAACCAGATAGATCTCGCGCAGACTCTCCATTTAGGTCTTGGCTGCCGTCAGTGCCTCCGGGGGACCAGAGTATAGGGTCTTTATCTGATTACGGTATTTTCCACCTTTCCGTTAGCTGGCTAGAAGAAGTTCGTATTAACGGGTTGCAGAGCCGCCTCACGAAGCGAAGAATAGTTCGCCACTGAGGGTCACTGAAGAGCAAAGACAACGTTTGGCAGCATCATTGGACGAATTTCGCTATGTCATCCCAGATTTTGTCCTACCTTCCAGGCACACCCTGACGAGATACCTGACATCCTTTTTCGAGGGGTTCCACTCACATCTACCGTTCATGCATCTTCCAACTTTGTGGATCAATGACCACGCCCCTGAATTGATTCTTGGATTTATGACTGTCGGTGCTCAGTATCGGTTTGAACACCGTAATGCGGAAACGCTATTCTATGCTGCCAAGGCCATTTTGTTCGAAAGAATGTCCAAAGAGCCGCATGTTCCTCTTTCTACAACTTATCATAACATCACCGTTCAGGTACCCCGGCTGCACCCGTTTCACCACTCGGAACAAGGCCTAGTGCTCCCCCCACCGGAACCAGCATCCGGAATCAGTGCATGGCGACAAATCGAAAGTATCCGGACTATACTCACTCTGATGGGATACGCATCCTGGGAACTAAAACAAGAGCTCGTGCAAGAAGCATTCGGCCTGCAGAGTTTGCTCGTACGTTGCCTCCGAGATTTTGGTATAGCAGAAAACGTCACTGTGTCTCCAAGACACTCCCCGCCTCTGTGGCATGAGTGGGCCGAAGAAGAGTCTATTCGCCGGACTCGATTTATATCGTTTTGCTTCATCCACGTTCACAGCATCGCATACAATTTATACCCTGTGCTGCGAAGTAGCGAGGTCCACCTCCGTCTTCCGTGTTCTACCAGGGAGTGGAAAGCAACCAATGCTAGTGACTGGGAAGTCGCCCAGAGGGATGTTGGTACGCAGCAATTATTTTTCCAGGATGCGTTGGCGCTGCTTCTACAACAGTCCCGAAAAGACGCCATGCTTGACCCGATTCCTACACCTCTGGGTAACTATATTCTCCTCCATGGTCTTCTTCAGCGAATCCACCTGGTGAGCGAGCTTTCTCTTCCGACAAGGGACCAGTCAGTATCTTTGCCGACGGAGGAATTGAATAGACTAGAGTAGGTTTCGTTTTCTCTAATCATTATTTCTACGGATGCTGAGACCTTCTAGGAGAGCTCTCCGCTCTTGGACATCAGTCTGGCAGCAGGCCCCAGAGTCAAGTCTTGACCCACACAATGAGAATGGGCCTATCCCATTTACATCCAGTGCACTTTTAGGCCTAGCCTATGTCCGCCTGTCTATAAACCTGGGTCCTCATCGGCAACTAGACACAAGAGACCCTTATCGCATCGCTACGGCACTATACCATTCCCCACGGCCTGGGCGGGGCTACCATTTGACACCGGCACTCATTTATTCCGCTCATGCATTGAGTATACCGGTGCGCCTTGGGATTGATCATGTTGCCCGCAGCCAGGCCTTCTTCTGGAGTGTTCGACACTCCATTGCCAGTTTGGAATGCGCGATTCTCCTCAGTAAATGGCTACTTTCGCTGGCAGAGCCAGGGGATGGTCAGGACCTCAGTGGTATGATTTTCTTTTCACAACGCATATTTACAATTTGACTAACAGCTGCTTTAGATAATGAAGCGCGCATTCTTCACTGGACCCGTTGTATTGTCCAAGAAGCGTATGATTCCATGGACATGGAAGACGACGAGCTCATCCCCAACCCGGAACCAGCAAGACTTAGCTTTGCGGTCATTAAGCTTTGGTCCCGTCTTTTCCGGAAAAATACCCAGTGGCCATTTATCAATGTCATTGGGGAGAGTCTGAGGCAATACTTGATTATGATTCAGTCTGGTTGAATTGCCTGACGCTTTTATGAGATATTAAAAGCAGAATTTTGTGCGGCAGGCTCATCACCATTAGCCACGAGTCGGCTGTGAACTATATGACCGCGGCTGTCCTATAATGCGGCGGGTTTTTGGTTGATAGCAGATTGCAGGTGCCCGACTCCTTCCGTGGGAAAGTCCCAATGCATCGAGATGCTGAGATGTCAATAACCATACTATCGGTCATGGTGGGCTGTGAAACCAGCGCGTCTCCGTGGAGGAACTGGGATCCCTTTGTCCAACGGATCCAAGGTCCGTGAGGATACTCCACAGGTCTCCTATTTACATTGATTGACCAGATAAGGCTCACTGCCCTAATACTTCGCAAATATTCTGGCATATACAGTTGAGCGGACAGGGAAAACACGTATTTCTATGTGGACTGAGCCTTTTCTTTTCTTTTCTTTTTTCTTCCCGGATAGAACATATTGTTTTCCGTGTATATTTGTATACTTTGTTTGGACAGTAGAGCGTCCTGAATGACCCATTCGAGGCTGTGGAGCAAATTAAAAGGCCGATATTCTTCTCTTCGACTGCCGTAATCCAAACAAGAATGACTACATAATCTGATTAAATGTCTCTCAATCTATTTTCGGAACTCTCATGCAACAGTAACAACGATGATAGGCGTTGCTCATCTGTGCAAAGTATGTATAACTTTTGGACTAAAGTTCCCCAAGGCAAGTCCCAAGGCAAAGGCGTGTGGAGCGTGTACACATTTCCAACATCATTAATTAGGTACTCTTAACAACTACATATATCCAGACCACCTATTATATTAAGCCAAACCACGTGTTAAAATACAGAGACGTCTCGTCTTCTGTGCTTAATCAAGCACTATCGACAATCACGGACCATCTATTTATATCCAGGCGTAGGCGTAGCAGAAGCGGACCCGGAAGCCGGGGTACTAGAGCTAATACCGAAAAGAACACTCGAGGACGAAGCGACAGCCGAGCTACTAACCGAAGGAGAAGTCAAGTTGGCACCAAGGGGTCCGATGAGCAAAGCCTGGCCGCAGGGTCCCGGAGGCTGCTTCGCACAGCCATGCAAGTAGCGTCCCAGCTGGCCAGGCTGGGAGCCCGCCTTGAGCACATAATCCGGCGGGTAAGCGGGGACCAGCGTGGTGAGATTACTCTGGTGGAAGTAGGCGGGCGTGAGGTGGCTGCCCAGATATGCGGCGTGGGCACTGTGCTCCGCGGCCAGGCGGGCCAGCAGGAAGGTGATCTCGGGCTTCTGCGAGTAGCCCGCGAGACCGATGAACGCACCGGTGACATCGGACTCCAGCCTGGCGGCCATGGTCAGGTACGACATACCATCCGGGGCGGAGGGCACGGTGTAGTTGCACCTCGGGGTCGTGAAGCCGGGAACTTTCGCGCCGAGCTGCTGGACCGCGCGCACGCCCAGGTGGTTCTTCTGCTGCAGGCCGCGGAGGTTTTGGGCGTAATTGGCGCTGGAGCTGTCGGGAAGACTGGAGACGAGGGACTGGTCGATCGACACCGAGGAGGAGAATTGATCAATAAAGAACTGGAGGTACCAGGCGAGCTGCACGACTTGATTGTCGGAGCTGGTCGGCGTGCAAGACGGGGAGCCCGAGGCCGAAGGGGATGCAGATTGGGCGGTGGCCGCACCGAGGAGCAGAAGGCTGCTCACGATGGAGAGGAAGCGCATCTTTCTGTTGATTCGACGATCGACTGCCAAGATATGATAGGCAAAAGTATGCGAGGAAAGTATATCGAATAAAAGAAGTATGGAGTGATAGTCTAGATTTACGGAGGCGAAGAGCGAGACCTGACACCCAGCTTTATACCTACGTTTAAACCCTCACCCGCTGATCAATCGGCCTTCCCCCAGGCCACCGGATGCAACCATCCACGGAAATCTAGATTCGCTCTTCAATCCGAGCAGCCGGCTGCAAACCTTGATGCCGGACTCTTGCATCATGACTCGGCAGCAACGGTATGCCCTTAAACTCTATTCCTGCTGACAACGTGACATCCAGTCTCGCAATGGGTTGTTCGTACCGGTCATAAAGGGCTTACTATCAAGGGCTTGCGTATTCAAGCCCTTCATAAGCCCTTCATAGCAAGCTCTTCATTCGAGCCCTTCTGGTAATCAGTCCACTTAACTGAGTTTTTCTGGGACTTGGCCACCGTGAAGTCATTGAACTGGTGCCGCGTCAGTGGTGTATGAGATCATTCTTGTATGCTTTGTATTTAGTCTGTGAAGTCAGCCCCATTTCTACTTGTGCCGACGTGATTACAGGAGTCTGGTCTACCGGACTGTATGACTGGATCAGTGGACTAACGGACTGACCAGGTGACGTGCGAACACGCAAACACCCAACGACGCTAGCTTGTCCTGTCCCTCTTCATTCGATCTCCGCACTACTTCAAATGCTACATATATCTATACCCTGCATCTGACAGGTAATGATGCCGACGATGTCCAGGGTTTCCGCAGATCTCCGCCATCCCGGTACTCCCGCCGAAATCGCCGGGTGGCAGATGTCATCTAGTTAGCTACCGAGGTTTTTATTGGTCGGAGTGCCCGTGCCAAGACCCACTAGTGTGAGTTTATTTTCTCTTCCTCATACAATCTGAGCTGCAGCTGGGTAGAGTACATGCGAACAAACACCAACCGAGGAATTATAACACAACTGGGCAGCTTAGTAGTACATTATGAGTCAGAAGAACATTGTAATAATCAGGCAGGTATAACATTGTGACACCACGAAATGTAGGTGTACAGCCATAGGAATGACATTACAAAACACAGTCAAGCACAGTGTTAGGTGGGCATGAAGGCAACAAGATAAGCCAATAACATAACAGTTGAGGTGACTCAATTAAACTGAGAGAAGGGAAACTACTATGGCACTGCCGTGGCATTGCCACAATTCAAAAGGATTGGTGGCTAACTTTAAATTCCATTATCTCAATACACATACCTGTTAGTTAGCAGAATATAACTGACATAATAAATTAAATGCTGCGAATTAGCAGCAGGTTTTTAAATTTAATAACTATGGAATAGTTATTTGTAATAAGAGTATAAGTCAGCATTGCCGAAATATTAAACTCATTAAAATTGTTGGGGTATCCCCACTAAGCCATGGACGAGAGATGTCTCATTGAAGCAACTAAGATACAGGGGAAGGATATCCCAGGTGGGAGGTGCTACAGCCAGAGTAGCCCCTTAACGAATATCAACATCAACACAAACCATCTCAATGATCTCATGTTCAACTTTGTAGTTCCCACTGTATCACTTTTCCCATTTGTCTGCCAGTGCCTTTTCACCTTTTTCAAAATTTGGGTTATAATTTGTATTATACTGATCCAGTCAATAGAGTTATTAACACGGTATACCGGCCGCTCGTTATTCTCAAGCAATGATTTGGAATGATATGAGCACTCTGAAGAACTCCAGTGCATAGGACTGCTGGCATCCCAACGTCATTTGTTTCAAGTCCAACAGAATCACCAAGCACTGCACCTCTGGGATTCTTGCTGATGCATTTCGGCAATGGCGGAGCTTGCAACTGGCTGCCATGACGTCCCAGGCATCGCATGCCTTAGCCACCAGGTCCGTATAAATGTCGTCGGTAGAGGAGTGTGGCGTTCGTCAACCAGTGTTGCCTGGGGTCCAACAAAAGGTGCAATGTCTATATCTCCAGCAGGAACCTGGGTACATGTAATAGCCTTCTCTATGTATAAAATGGTCTAGTCACAGATAATTGGAAGCCTTGCACTCATTGTTGGACTTCCTTGGTGAAGAGCAATTCAAATAGTTCGACAAATGTCATTCGCTTTCAGGACAGTGACCGACTCATGTAAGTAGGATTCTCAATATAGATAAATTCAAGATGGTTTTATATACAAGTGGTATGATGTTGGAATATATAGCAGAAGATGGGTTAGAAGAGTAGCTAAAGTAGTATAAATGGAAACAGGAGACAAAGAGGAAGTGAACTAAAGATATACAGTCCATTTCATAAGTCCAGACAGTGAATAACCACTATCAAACGAAGAAACAAATAGAAGCAGATGGATGATTGGTTCTATGCAGCAGTGCAACTATGCATCTGTGACACATGAATAGGGCAAACGCGAAGATACTGTCTTATCTCATGTTCAACATACCCATAGCTAGGTCAACAAATTTAAAAGACAGACATTGAAAAGAATAGTCAAAACAAATGATCAAATCCAGCAAACAAATTTATTCCAAATGTCCAAGCACCAAACCTAGTCTACACTCGTCGGCATCAGCACCAGATTAGAGAAGCAAGAAAGGGAGGCTGCATACCAATTGATCATCCATCTGACATCAAAGACCAAGCCGATGAACCAATCCCGATAACCGTGGGTGCGGCCATGGCAGAGGCGGCGAGGAGAAGGATAGAAAAGATGGAGAAATACATTCCTATTCTAGTCCATCGTTAGTACCGGTATCTCATACACTCTTGAGAAACTACGGTACACAAAGGTAGGAAGGTTTGCCTGCTAATTTTCTGGTTAATACTGCTTAGTTCTCGGATTTCCGCTAAAGATGTTCTATGATTGTCCCTGGTTTTATTATATATTAATGAAGTCCCAAGTCAAGTGTGATTTATATCAGACCAGTCTGGAGTATGCAATTATCGATCCATCCGTTGTATTTTGGTTATTCCGGATCGGGTGTCGGCCCTAAAAAGGGATAGGATATAGCGCACTCACGTCTACCAGGACAACTGACATACTTACACATCTTGGTTAACCAGAATTTCCCATGGTTCGACAGTGTAGTAGACTGCTTGTCTCATGTCAAGACCGTTTCTGAATTGATCCAGCGTACTACACTCAACACAGCCGTCATGCTCAGCTAGTATGATATTTGGCACCATTATAGAAAATATTCTTATTCACAAGACAAAAAGGACAAAAGGCAGGCGATAGATAAATATAGCACACAATCAGGATTAATATATTATCTATGATGCAGTTAAACAACACATGCACATTCAGCATCCAATTTCCCAAAAATATCCGCTAATCCGTACATACTTTTTCTCCTCCTTTATTTTCTTTCCCCTTCCCCTCATCATAGATAATTACCCGTAAAGAGTGACGGAACGCTCCAAATAGGCAGAAGGTGCTAACGGGCGGGGCGGCAGACATAGGTTTAAGAATCATCAACTAATCGCTTCTGCTCCCAAGCCCGCTTCGCTCCTTCCAATAGCGTATCCATGTTGCCGCTATTACGACACATACTCTCGAATTGACCATCTTCTTTATTAATCAGTGTCCATGGGTGATCGTATTCGACAACCCGACCATGGTCCAAGACCAGGACCTTGTCGTAGTCGATGATGGTCTGGAGGCGATGCGCGATTGTGATGATCGTGCTGTTGCGCAAATCGCGCAGCGTCTCTTGGATCTTGGCGTCAGTGTTGTAGTCGATTGAGGCGGTGGCTTCGTCCATCATCAGCACGCGCGAATTCTTGAGCAAGGCGCGCGCGAGGCAGAGTAACTGGCGCTGGCCCTGGGAGAGGTTAGAGCCAGATTCCGAGACATGGCTTGACAGGTTGTAGAAGATATTCTTGTTATCGGCTATCGCCGCGGAGGCAGCAGCAGCGGGGTCGTTGATTGCTGTCGAGGAGCCGCTGCTGGTAGTCGCGGTGGTCCTGGGGGTCGTTGTGCCAGATGGGACGGTGCTGATCAGATGCACCCGACGCAGGGCCGTAAACACTTCTTCGTCACTGAACAAGCCGAACGGGTCCAGGTTGCTTCGGATGGTGCCCGTGAACAGAGTCGGATCTTGCGGAACGATGGTGATGGCTTCACGCAGGTCTCGCAGACCAATGGTCCCAATATCCACACCATCGATACTGATCCCTCCGGTCTCCGCCTCCAGGCCACGGAAAAGTGCAAGCGCCAGTGAGCTCTTTCCGGCTCCCGTACGACCGACAATACCAACCTTCTCGCCCGGCTGGACCCTGAACGAAACCTCCCGAAGCACAGAATCCAGGTCAGGCCTGTACCGAGTGGTGTAATCAGTAAAGTCAACCGTACCCTTGTCTGGCCAGTTGGCTGGGGGTCTCGAATCGGGAATCACCGCGTCGGCCTCCTGGTCAACATCGAGGTATTCCTTGACGCGCTCGACCGAGTTCATGCCCTGCTGCATCTCCGAGTACATGCGGACGAGCCACAGAACATTTTCGGTGAAGGTGACGGAGTAGGTCAAGGACAAACCAGCGGCACCGGCATCAATCCGTCCCGTGTAGATGAGTACAAAAGCAGCCGAGAAGAATGAGACCAAGGCACCAGTCAGGTCGATGCGAGTTGCGAGCCAGCGGTTGGCAGCCCACAAGTGAATATGCGGCCGGTTGTAGGCATTGATGCGGCGATGATTGTCGTCGATGAATCGCGGTCCGTCGCCATAGGCCCGGATAGTGACAACGCCGGTCAAGGTCTCGCCAAACTGCTGGTAGAGAGGACTCCGCGACACTGACTCAATCCGCTTGAGATCCCGGGAGGAGTTGACATAAACCGCACCCAACGCGACGTAGACGATGCTCACGAACACTGCGGCGATCAGGAATCCCGGCGTGATGGCAGAAATCAAGCCCACAATCATGATAACCGCAGCCAAACAATGCGCCATGCTGATGGCCACTGGGGCTACTTCCTGGTCGACCGCCTCAACATCCTTGGAGAAACGGTTCATGAGCTGACCCAAAGGAGTGGAATCGAAGAACCGGAACTTGGCATGCATGACCTTATTCAAAAGACGTCGATGAATTTTCGAGGACGCGTTCAAAGATCCCCAGAAGAGTACGCACTCCCTAAACAAGGCGATAACCAGGTACACAACACCGAGCAAGAGATAGATTCCAAGGTAGAAGGTAACGTTGACGTTCGTATTGATTTCAGTGGACTGAGGGCCGATCTGGGGTACAACGGTGACTGTCGATCGGTGAAGATTGCCCGCATTCAGCGAGGAGAATTTGAAGTTAGTCATGGCAGCGTATCGGCCCGTATGATCATCGGCGGAGACATGCTGGGTGTGGTAAGAGTTGGCCCACTGTCTGATCCAAACGTTGGTCGACACCGAACCAAGCTGCTCCAAGATGAAAACAAGCAGAGAACCAGCCCAAAAGTACCAAGGACCCATTGAACGAAGATACATGAAGATGGTCGACCATTTGACGCTGCCCACAGCCTTTGATTCAACCAGCTTGGCCTGCGAACCGCCGCCGTAGGCCTTGCCCGTTGCACCGTTGGCGGTGCCATTCGTGGTGCCATTCGCCGTCCCGTTCGCAGCGGACGGTTCATCCTCATGACGCCGATTCTCCAAGTCCGAGGACACCCGGGAAAGTGCCTGAGAGTTACCCCTGGAAGCCGACTGTGATCTGAGTTGTAGCGCTTCACCCAGGGCGCCGGATGCCGCTACTTTGTCAGGATGGCCCTGCGACGAGACTTTTCCGTTGTCGACGACAACGACATGCGCTGCATGGGCAGCAGTCAACGCAACGTTGTGGGTAACGAGGATGCAAGTCCGTTGAATCATCAACGGGCCCATCAAGGCCTGGCTGAAGATATGGTTGGCAGTATGGGAGTCGACCGCACTGAGGCAGTCATCCAGCAAGAGATGGCGAGCTTTGCTGTAAATTGCACGCGCGAGGGAAATTCGCTGCTTCTGTCCTCCGGAAAGACTGATACCCCTCTCTCCAACCAGTGTCTGGTCACCTGCATCGAGGATCTCCAGATCGCGCTGCAGAGCACACGCTCTGATCACGGCGTTATAGCGGCGCTCATCCCAAGGCGATGCAAATACGATGTTATTCTTGATCGTGTCATTGACCAACCATGCCTCCTGAGCGCAGTAGGCAGCACTCTCGATGAGACCCGTTTGGGGGTTGACCGGGAGGTCTGAGCGATGGCCACATCCACCAGGCAGATGAACAGCGCCACCCAAAAGGTTCATCTCGCCGAGAAGAGCCATCAGTATGGACGTTTTACCGGAACCGGTTTTACCAGCGATGATGTTGAGTTTCCCAACATGGAAATCCACAGTCATGTCAATGAGACGGAACACATCAGTATCATTGGCGATATCAGCCTGGGCCACCCGGCCCTTTGAAGAGGCCCAGGAGAATGTGGCATTCTCCATGGCAATCTTCGGGGGGCCGCCGGTGACATTGCTGTCGTTGATCTGGCTGAACTTGTTGGTCTCTTCCTCATTCAGATACGTATCCACCCGATCCAGGGAGGCCTTCGACTCCTGGACGTGTGCCACCATGTCGGCCAGCTGATCCAGGGGCACCCGGAGCAAGTTGAACATGGCCAAAGCGGGGAACGCAATCGACGGGGTCAACGGCTTGCGTTCGACCACCGTGTACAGCAAGAAAGACGTAAAGGTGATCAGAATCGGGGTTCCGTACCAGACGGTGGCCGCGGTTGCCCAGATGATGTAGCGGAAGCGGAGAGCCTTCAATTCCACCCGTCGTTTCTCATCGACAATATCCTCAAATCGTTGCTCCCACGCGAAATACTTGATGATGCGGATATTCTGCAAAATTTCGTTGGTGGCATTGATCCGAGCATCCGTTCCGGCCAAAATCTGCTTTTGGACCGTGGTAAATTGCTTGGCGATAAACAGATTGATCGGCAACACGAGAATCATGAGTCCAATACCGGCAAAGGAGCTGAATCCCATAACGTGGTACAGAAGGGAGACCGCCGCTACGAACTGCACGGGTACACTGGCCCACAGGAAATGGAGATAGGCTCCAACTTCACTGACCTTGAAGGAATCAATGGCCATAAGGTTAATGATCGTTCCAATGTTGGCCAGCTGGTCCGGCTCGTCCGAGTTGTCCTTCGAATCCCCATTAGCGGGAGTGTTGGCTTCTGGGTCCGCGGAGGCATTTTGCTTCTTCTTCCGGCCAAAGGAGAACAGCTTGTTCTTTTTCTTGTCCTTTTCCGCTTCTTGTGCCTTCTTCGCGGGGTCGGCCAATGCACCTGCTTGGCGTCTCAGGGCTTTTGCGTAAATCTCGCCAATGATGATGGCACGCAGCTTCTGTCCCATTTTGCGTCCGACCCAGAGAGCCTGTGCATCAGTCAGACCGCGGATGGCCCCCGTAAAGAACAGCAGGATGGCAAATAGCCAGGCTGCATTTGGCGTTGTGGAGCGTGGATCTTCGACATATTGCAAGATGGCTCGCAGAAGCAGGGTGGGAAAAAAGGTTAAAATGTTCGACACAACGGCCCAGGAGCCCTGGATCAATAATGGCTTATAGAAATAGCGACCCAACCTCCAGAGCAACTTGCCGTTGGGTTGCTTCCGACGGAAGTCGGAGAGGATGGCGAGCGCCTTTTCATGCCCGGGCAAGTTGGGGATGTCCTCGAGTTCCAGCGGCTGGCGATAAGCCTTGTAGACAAGGGGACTGAGCCACGAAAAGAGGGTCAGAGAGGCCAAGCTGGCTGTGGGGTGCTTAGGGGGTTCCAGGCCATCTTCATAAGGCACCACCACGGCGCGATTGCCTTTACGAGACACGGCGGCAATGAAAAACAGCAACGAAGACAACGCGAATTCGACGGCGCTGAAAGTCATGGCCCGTTTGGACAGAGGGTGGACGACGGCCGATCGAAAGACGAAGACGGTGAACAGCCATTGCGCGACGTACAAGGCAGTGGTATGGTTCCAGAACCGAGGCGACGAATCGAGATCCAAGATGGTGAGCGACAGACGCACCAACGCCAGGGACAAGATATAACCCCATGAGGCCAACCTCCCGATGGCGGGAAGCGTGCCATGATGGCCCCAGCCATGAGTCATCAGAAGGACGACGAACATGATGACCTGAGCGACCAAGATGGCAACCTCAAACACAACCACCGCGACCTGACCTCGAGGGCGGTCGAGTTCGAGGCGGATATCCTCATTGTGCGACCCTTTGAACAACAATAGATCCGACGCGATCGCATACCCGTTCTCTACGGGCGGTTGATCGCCGGGAATACCATCATCTTCAACCGCGTCCCTTTCGACCGCGTCCCTACTGGACAAAGGTTCGTAAGCCACACGTTTTCGCGAAACGACATAGCGATAGAAAACACGGCAGATAATCAAGAATAGCGAGAGACCACAAGCGATCAAGGGGAAAAGGAACTGGAGGTATCTGTCGTCATTGCGAACGGGCGTTAGCAGGCTGGCAGTAGCTAGGTAGACGGGTTTTGGGTCACGAACTTGCGCTGAAAACAAAGAGAGACGTCATCGACGGCCCAAATCGGGCCACGGCATACTAGAGTCATTCCTGACCAGAACAAAGGACGTCAAAGGAGGCCAGGCATCCGGAGCAGTAGGGTCGTAGTGGTCGGTAAGCCCGCGATCCGGGGGAAGAATGTGTAATTAGCGGCGATCCTCTGGACGGGATGAGCTCATCCAAGTCCCAATAATAGAGGATTGGTATGGATAAGCGAAGAAAAGAAGAAGGGAGAAGAGAAGCAAAGGAGGATGAGAGGATGAGAGGATGAAGAGGAGATGAAGGAGAAGGAGAAAAACACCGAAGCAAGGAAGAGGATGACAAGTCCGGTCAGCCACGCTTGTAAATAACTAGTGGGAAGAGCTGAACTACGAGTATGGAGTCATCCAGCTGAACCACCACCACCTGGGGCTTTGCTTTTTCTTTTCTATGCAAAGTACGCCATAGA
The DNA here is from genome assembly GCA_003004525.2 of Aspergillus sp. MA 6038. NCBI lineage: Eukaryota > Fungi > Ascomycota > Eurotiomycetes > Eurotiales > Aspergillaceae > Aspergillus > Aspergillus sp. MA 6038. The sequence goes on along the minus strand of PQME02000096.1, from coordinate 39,159 downwards.
GACCTTGTAGTCCATGATTATTACTGCAGATCTTTATCTGATCACTGCATTTGCATGAAGTAGCAAGTAGAATGACAGGGCATTGTGGTGATTGCCACTGATGTTGATGACTGATTGGGCTGCCTTAAGCCTCACATCCACGGCAACAACTACAACAACTCCAGCTACAACACGACTCACACGCACGCTCAACTCAGTATTACCTCTCCGGCACTATGGCTGAACGCATCCTCATGAACGAATACAAGTCCCTCGTCCACGAGGACTGGGTCTCCATCGACCTCCACGATGAAGATATCTTCAAATGGGACATTGCCCTGATCGTCCTCAACCCGGAGTCGCTGTATTACGGCGGTTACCTGCGTGCTTCCATGACCTTTCCCAAGAATTATCCCTATTCACCGCCAGGTATGTGCCTTTTCCTTGAACCTGGAGAATGATAATATTACGAAGAGCCCATGCTGATGGGCCGTGACTGTAGAATTCCGTTTCCTTCGCCCCCTGTACCATCCTAATATCTACCCCGACGGCAAACTATGCATCTCCATTCTCCACGCTCCCGGCGATGACGAGCTGTCCGGTGAACACGCCTCTGAACGCTGGTCTCCGGCCCAACGGGTCGAGTCCGTCTTGATCTCCATTCTCTCCCTCCTCGACGACGCCGAAGTCAACTCCCCGGCCAACGTTGACGCGGGCAAGCAACTCCGCCAGCAACCCGAGGCCTACAAATCCATCGTCCGGGGCCACGTCGAAGAGTCTAAGAAGGATATCCCCGAGGGGTTTGTCATGCCGACGCACGAGTCGACCAAGAAGAAGGCGGCGGAGAAAGTCGACGATGAAGACTTTTGGGCAGACAGTGATATCGACGATGATGTTTTTGGGGGTAGTGATTCCGACGAGGATTTTGATATGGATCAGGATACGGGGAGTGAGGAGGATTGACCTTGGACTTTTTTCTTTTTTCTTTTTTCCTCTCGACTTATTTGGTGGAATTTGTCCAGCATAGCGCAGGCGCATCTCGGAGCTGCGGTTACTATTTTCCCTGTTTATATTACTCCGTATATTTCCCGGCACCTACACATACATGGCTTACGGTTCCATGTAGCCTTCAGTCCTTCAACTAAGCGTCCAATCACATTTCCCCTTCCTGTCAGTGAGACATGGATGTCTAGTAGTCCGGGATCCTTACGACAAAAGCAAAGAATGCTGTTCCGTTTTCCGTTCAGGAAAGATCTATCAAATGCAGCTCCACCAACCAATAGACATGTTCACATTTGCTCACCCTGTTCACCAGAGGCGCTCTGCTATGACGTGTCCCGGCAATTATCGTAGATCTTCTGTGCCTGTATTTGTACCAAGTATGTACTATGGAGCACTCACTACCTTAATAGGTGTAGTTTCTGATACTATTTGCTCCAATATGGGTAATCCTAAAGTTAAAAACCATGCCGACCGACTCAGATCTCCAGGGTGCATATACAAGTACCTAGTACTAGTACGTGTATCCCAGTGATTCGCATCCATGAACCGTTATACTTTCAGTGCTACACTCTTCCACTGCAACTGCTACCCTTATCATCAGACCATCATTGCGCTTCTGTCGACCTTGGAAGAGACAGAATGGGACTCCGGAGTAATTTTGCGACTTAAGATAACGTATGGTCTTCCAGGAACCCTCTCCTTCATGCCGTAAAGGACCATAATGTCCGGATGCGAGCCATGCCTATTTCGGAATGGGAGAACGGGAGGGTGACGATGACAGACCGACCAAAACACATGCGCTTCCTGTGCGCGATTCCTTGGCATGCCATCTTATTTGTGTGCAGGGTACGGGATTGCTCTCTGTACGGAGTATTTGGTGAGTGGTGGAATGAGGTCTGTGAAGATCCACAAGTATTGACAACAGGGAACTGTCGAGACTGGATCAGAACCTGCGAGTCGACATGGCCGTAGACGAAGGGAGCAACAACGGAATACGGAGACTAGGGGACATGGGACAGAGAACGACGTAATAATAGCAATGAAAGAAAAGCCACTGCGCAAACTGAACCTGAATGACTGTTTGATTATTCCGTAGACAATAGTTGACTGATTAGATGATGTCTAGATACAAAAAAAGAACGGACGGCGACTCTCTCCGTCGACTCCTGTAAAGATGCCTTCGCCCTACTTGTTAGACAGTAAGGAATAAACTGAAGCACGCTCGAGGCGTCTCTACGACTACAGTATGAGGCCACATTGCGCACACCTCTTGTGAGGGCGATTGAGTAGGAAGATTGGCTTGGCTTCAGCTGGAGTGTGTGTGGTTCCGTTGCCTGGAATTTTCCTTCAATGATAACGCTAGTAATAAAAGTTTCAAAGTATCGGTCGATAAATATTCGCGTTAACCAAAACTTGTATCGTATTCCCCTCAAGTACTCAGTAGTCCCTTGTAGTAGTAGTCCCCTGAAGCAGGGTTTCAAGGCTTAAGAAAGGGCACCATCTACGGTGACAGGCATTTTCTTTTGCGCTTCTAGGCATGCCTGGAGTGCAAATCGAGAAAATGGGCCAGCATCTACACACGCATGGGGCGACCATATTTATCTTTATTAGGGCATGGGAAGCCTGCGCGTGGGCAGTCATTAGTTGGACGTCATCCGTTACTAGTTATCCAGTGACAATGCTCTCCTGATCACATATCGGCTTTTTTTCCATTCGTTGTCGAAGTATCCCGGGCCTCCTTTGGGGGCCATTACGAATTGATATCGTAGCACCGCAAAAATGGTACGCTAGTAACCAAGTTGTATCTACTCCGTACCCCGTATAGATAGCTTTCTGACCAACGGTGATGATACACAGGGAAGGCCGTTCGATTCGGCCCCAATAGTGTCTGCATCGACTCGCATATCGCTATATCGGACAGCTACGGTCTGCTATTAGCTGCAGCCTCCGACACCACAGCGACGGCAATTAATGCAACCTTCTTCTACCCCCCTGCCTAATCCCTCAACCCTAGCCCGCGTCACGGCCGGAGTCTGCATGGTATTTACCACGCCGAAGAAACTGACATGGCAAGCCCCGCCCTAACTCCTGCAAATGTTTCCAGGCCTGTATCAGCATAAGCATGCGCCTAGCCCCGGCGTGACCCTGCGCCCCGTGCTGGGTAGCGGCCACACCATCGATAGACTGCGTATCTTGGCCGGCACAACTGTCGGCACAACCGTCTACGCCATACACCGCAACGAGGAGTACATCCCAGACACAGACAATCTCCACCCAAGCGGTGAATCGTTCTCGCTGATCCGGCAAAGGGTGCGGATGAGGATAGTGTGAAAAAGACGCAGCTGGGGTTGTATCCGTTCAGCCACGGACCGCGATCCGGTACTGAGTGGAGGTTGGCCTGGGCGGAATTGAATATGGCGATTGCGAGGGCGAGTTGGAGTTGGATATGAGATTGGCGCCTGAAGCGCCCTGCTGTCTTGAAGCTAGCCAGCAGGGGACAAAGTGTGACTCTAACCTGAAGTCGTGAACGATATCGACCGTCGAGGGGCCGCTGGCGTAATTTCGACATCGGAACACTACCTGAATCATCTGTACATAGATATGCGGGTGACCTAGTGATTCAAATAGAATAGATACTCAATGACGCTTATTGCAGTTCTTTTCATGTTCTTATGGAGCAACAAGTTAGTTATATACAGTTAGGGCTCTCGATAACAAATCAACCTCGGCACGAGTCGTCACCACCACCACCATACCATACATAACCCCGTTTCCGTACAACGACCGCATATATCTGGTTACCAACACCACCGACACGACCCAAAATGAGCACAAAAATCCTCGCAGACTGGATCTCTTCTCTAACATACACCTCTCTCCCTCCAACGGTCATTCAATCTGCCATACGCAGCTTCTACAACTGGACCGGCTGCGCCGTCGGCGGCAGCGCACACCCCGCCACCACGATCGCCCACCGGTCCCTGACTTCATTCTTCGGAGCCCCAACATCGACACTCCTTGGTGCTGGTCAGGTGGTCGATGCGCAACATGCAGCGCTGTTAAATGGTATCGCGTCGCACGTGCACGACTACGACGACACGCACCTTGAGACTATTATTCACCCCACCGGGCCCGTCGCGGCGGCGGTTTTGGCAATTGCTGAAGCGCAGCAGCGGCCTGTGTCTGGGCAGGAGTTGATCACGGCTTTGGTCGCGGGCATTGAAGTCGAGTGTAAATGCGGGCTGGGTGTCTGGCCAAGTCATTATGATGTGGGGTGGTAAGTGATATATATATATGTATACGCCATACAGGTGTCCTGGGTCATGGGCTATGCTCTGGTCCTCTGGTACTAGCAGTGTGAAAGGGAAAGAGTAGTAGACAGATTAGACAATCAGGGGCTTATAAACATAAGGCATATAACAAGCACAACCGGCTCCCTCGGCGCCGCCGCCGCGATTTCCAATCTCCTTCATCTCACCCCAGACCAGACCGCCCACGCCCTGGGCATCGCAGCAACCCAAGTCACTGGCCTGCGTGAGATGTTCGGCTCGCACACCAAATCCTTCCATCCCGGACGAGCGGCGCAGAACGGTCTAGTGGCTGCGATCCTCGCGTCGAATGGCTATACTTCTTCTCTGGAGGCTCTAGAGGCGAAGCGTGGGTGGGTGAATGTCGTTGGGAATGACAATAAGTTAGCGGAGGTTGTTTCGACACTGGGGAAGAATGACCCTGGGTCCTGGGAGATCGAGAAGAATTCGTTCAAACCGTTTCCATGTGGCATTGTGATCCATCCGGTTATTGATGGCTGTGTTCAGTTACATGATAGTGGACGGTGCCGGGATGCTGGAGATATCCACCATGTTCAATTAACCGTCCACCCTCTCGTCCTCGAGCTAACAGGCAAGACTAAACCACGCGATGGCCTCGAGGCTAAATTCAGCGTCTACCACGGTGCTGCGATTGGCTTGCTTCTGGGGAAAGCTACTCCAGCCCAATACGAAGATGATGTCGTCCAGGATGCAAAGGTTATCGGATTAAGGGAGAAAGTCCACGCCACGGCTGATTCGGGCTGTAGGCCGGATGAATGCCATATTACTGTCGGTCTTGCTTCTGGCGCGTCTGTTGAGAAACATGTCGATCATGTTGTTGGGAGCGTGGAAGCTACCATGTCCGATGCGCAGCTTACGGAGAAGTTCGTAGACCAGTGTATCCCTGTGTTGGGCGTGGAAAGGGCGAGGAAGGCTAATGAATGGTGCTGGGAGTTGGATAAACATGCTGATATCAGAGAGATCAGGGACATTTTCTAGATTCCTGTCTGTTTTCTACCTGTAAATAGAGACTGCATTTGACTACCGGAAGGCGAGAATCGTCATATAACAGTATCATATGAATACACCGGTCGAGGACCCTTCATGCAGGTCAGCCGTTATCGGGCTGTACGCCTGCACGCTTGCACACCTGCACGACGAAAATATTAACTAAAAGCGTGTTGGCCTTAACGAATTGGGACTAATTGTGCTCTACGCTAAGGATAAAGACAAAATAATTGATATTAGCAGTGCAAACGAGACAGTCAATGCACTCAGAAACCCCGAGACCATAGATTAGCGAGGAAAACAAAAACATGCAAGGAAAACGCCAGGGAACTATCCACAATCTGCTATTCCATATATCACGTTACTAGCCATCGTGCTGCCCCAGGCAGCGTTTGCTTAATGTTCTGGACTCCACCCTTAGGCCACAACAGCATCCTTGATGTGGCTGTAGATGGCGCTAAGCTCTTCAGAGACTTCCTCAGCCTTGTGGACGATGTCGCCAAGGGAGACATCAGACTTGTCGCTGCCAGAAGCAGAAGCAGCCTTGTAGCCACCCTTCGCGACAATCTCGCTGTAGTTGTTGGAGCCACCACCGTTCCAGGCAAGGAGCTGAAAATAAAACGTTAGCATCAGTACATTCACTTATTCCACAAGGATAAGGGGTTGGCTTACGTTAGGAGTGTCAGACGGGACGTCACTCAGAGCTCCCTTGGTAGCAATGTGGATGATGTCCTTCTTGAGCTTTTCAGGAGCAAGGTCTGCAACGGCGAAAGCAGAGTCCTTGGAAGGCTGTAGAGAGACGAAGTAGGCCAAGAGACCAGCAATGTGAGGCGAAGCCATCGAAGTACCGGAGATGGTGTTGACGGCATGCTTGCTGCCAGTCCAGGTGGACAGAATGTTGAGACCGGGGGCGAAGATGTCAGTGCACTTGCCGTAGTTGGAGAAGTAGGCACGCTCATCAGCGAGGGTGGAGGCGGCAACAGTGACGACTTTCTCAGCGGCAGCGGGAGAAGAGTCACAGGCATCATCGTTGTCATTACCAGCAGCCACAGCGAAGTGGAGGCCAGCGTCAACACCAGCGTTGACGGCCGCCTCCAAAATCGGAGACTTTCCACCACCCAGACTCATGTTGGCAACGCTACCCTTGAAGCCCTTGGCCTTGCCTTCCTTGGCAGCCTTGACCTTCTTGGTGTGAGACTCGACGGCCCACTCAACACCCTTGACGACATCGGACATGGTACCGGAGCCTGAGGACCGGAGGACCTTGACAGCGTGCAAGTTGGCCTTCTTGGCAACACCGAACTTCTTGCCAGCAATAGTACCAGAGCAGTGGGTACCGTGGCCATTGCCATCCTCGTCAGCATCGCCGGCAGGGATCGTCTTGCCCCAGTGAGCACGACCCTCGAAGTCGACATGGTCGGTGTAGATACCAGTGTCAATGGTGTAGGCATCGACACCCTCACCGCCATCCGTAGCGTAGAGGTACTTGTTGAAGGTACCGAAGGAGAGACCGTCCCGGTGGGAGATACGAGCCAGACCCCAGGGAGCGCTCTTCTCGACCTCAGAGCTTTCCATGGTGTGGACTTGGGAGTCTCTCTCAACGTATTCGACCTAATATCGAGTGAAAGCATCATGAGTCAGCGCATGTCACTTCAGATAAGATAGGGATCTTCAGTGGTGGTTACTCACATCCGGGTGTCTGCGAACTTGCTCGATCACATCTTCATGGAAGTGGCCAGCATATCCCATCACCGAGCCACCGACGTTGAAAGAGTGTTTCAGACCAAGGTATTCGGGGGCAGAAGAGCCGAAGAGCGACCGCTTCTTCAGCTCAGTGCGCTGCGACGAGTGGATGTCCTGCAACCAGCTCTCATGAGCAGTAGCTGAATCAGAAGAGACGTGCTTCTTGAAAACAACAATGTAGGAGTCAGGGACCTCTGGGGCGTTCATGGAGGAGAGGACAGGAGCTGCATTGTTGTGAATGGAGTCCACCAACACAGGGGACGCAGCAGCGAGCAACGGGAGCAACGAAAGGCCGAAAACGCCTTTCATGATGACGACTAGACTTGGAGCTTTGAAAAGAGAGAAAGGAAGAACTGAACGATAGAAAATGATAGAGAAACGACGGTTTGAGATGAACGAGCAGAGGAGATAGATATAAGGGATGGAGAGGATGGAAGAAGAAGAGAGGATGAGGAGGTCGGAGACGTTGAAGAAGGGACGCCGATGAGATGATGCAACCATCCGTACTAGTATTACGGTAATTTATAACGGATACCGCCTGACCCGAGCTGATTGTCGATCCTGATAGGCAGTGGAGCCGCCGACCTGGGGTATGTATCGTAATCATGCGAACGAGCTCGCCATCGAGGATCACGACAACAACTCGGACATTCGTGGACTCTGGAGCTGAGCTACACTATGCAGTCACTCCTACAGGAGATGTAGTACTCTGTAGATGTACTCCGGAGCATATGTACATGTGCAAGTAACATAATACTCCGTTATTGTAGATAATATGCAAGCGCCAACCGTCTGTATTACTTCTGATGTTATTGTTTCACCACGTCCGAGTCGCGTGCTTCCAGCCGCCAGCTAATTATACCGAACTGGAAGGTGATCTTCATCAATACTGTCACGTACTGTCACCTTATCCTGTAACAATACGTGTCCACACCGTAAGATAAGCGCTTATCGATACCGCCCAGATCACTTGACTTTCTGGCGTCCGGAGGTCACTTCGCGATGACACACTCTGGGTTCAGAATACCGCAGAGAAAGAGACGAGGCCGAGAGAGACAGGGTCCATTGTGGGTATTCTTAGGGCATTTCTGTCTTACTACTCTGTACAACGTATAAAGTACTCACGTACTTACTGAGTACTTGTATTAACTAGTTAACTAGTTACTCTTAAGAGTCATAGTGCTGACGCATCCTTCCGCCAGGTCCCGGCAATAATCAGCCTCACTCAAGCGCTCTCAGTCAGCATCACCTGTTGATCTCCATTCCAATAATCCCACGCCACATGGGCCATGTCATGCTGGGCAAGCTTGTAGACCTCAACATCAGCTCGTGCTTCTACTGCTACTGCTACTGCTACTGCTACTGCTACTGCTTTTCCCACTAATAATATTCGCCTTATTATTAGCTCACCGCATACCAATGCAGACCGCCTTCTTTATTCTCGTCACATCAAGTGCAGGTTCATGGTGGTGGTGTCCAATCTTCGGATGAGGTAACCGGGGTTTAAGATTCGGCGGCGCAATGATCCAGGCCACCTCTATTCTTTCTTCACCGTCCCCTTCGTCGTCTATTGAACGGCTGGCCTTGGAATTGACCCCCGTGATCGATGACTTGAAAGCCATCTGCGAGCAACATCCCGTGACCCCTCAGCTTGCTCTGTCAGCTACCGAAAGTTTGCTCCGGCTCCGTCATGCCTTTATCGATAATGACCATCCCCGGGAAACAAAGGATTCCTTTCGACAACACAATGGCTTGCAATTGCTGTTGGTGCTGATCGCCAAGGTCGCGGACCTCTACGATCCTGAGCTGCCCAAGGACGACAAGAAGAACCTCTTGGCCCTCCACAAAGACGCACTGGGTGTGCTTGCAGAAAGTTTGAAGGAACACTTTGGAAATAAGCGAGACTTTGCAAAGAAGACCCCCGGCGAGGGCACGGCCGCACTGGAGGAGTCGTTGACGGTCCTGGCGAGAAAGTTGGGCAGTGCGGAGGCGGAGACACACCAATTCTACGGCGGGATACTGGCAGCAGCGCTCTGTGAGGAAACGGTAGCCAGTCTATTCACCACCTTGGCTGTTAAATTCCAGCAGAGAGAGGATTCATTGTCGCCCGACGATGTCCGACAGGCCGTGGACCAGGGAATGGGGACTTCGGAGACGGTGGAAGTCACCGAGTTTCTGGGGCCTTTTCTTCGAATTTGGTTGATGCAGTCTTCATCCGTGGCTGGACATAAAATTCAGAGATTGGCCGTTCCTGCTTGTCTCTGGCAGCTGGCCTTGCAGTCAGAGAGAAACGTCATAGCCTTGCACGCTACTGGAATGCTAACTTCCATCTTACCACTCCTATTTAACAATGAATATCCTGGGGATGAGAAATTTTTGTACCAGGGGCTTGCTCGATCACTATGTGCTCAAGGCTTGAACAATTTGAATGATGCCGTTGCTCTTTACCGAAATGCGCACACCAACCCTGACATTCTCCGGTTCCTCGTCGACGTGTTAAAGCAGTCTAAGCAACCACCGTTCATACATTTCGATTTGTCTCTTCATGGTTATTGCTCCGTGGAATTCTCAAGCTTGGGCCGTCCGTTCCCGCCAACGACTTCCGCGGGCTACACTCTGTCGGTATGGACACGATTCGATCAATTTGATACTAGCACACACACGACGGTATTCGGGGCGTTCGACGCCAGCCAAACATGTTTCTTGCTCGTGTATCTCGAAAAGGACACTCGTCATCTAATCTTACAAACTTCGATAAGAGGTCCGCGTCCCAGCGTCCGATTCAAATCCATGGTATTCGAACCCAATCGATGGTACCACATTGCTCTGGTCCATAAGAAGCCCAGACCCCCCTCTTCGTCCCGTGCCTCTTTGTTCATAGACGGCGAATTTGTCGAACAGTTGAAGATAGAGTATCCAAATGCGCCTGTACCAAGTGCTCCCAACAGACTGCCCAGAGTTCAGGCTTTCTTTGGCACCCCCCAAGACCTGGCCATGAGGCTTGGCAGGGGACTGTCGACCTCTCGATGGTCCTTAGCCGGTGCCATATTACTGGACGATGCGTATAGCGATGATATGATTTCCGTTTTCTATAATCTTGGCCCCCGTTACTATGGCAATTTTCAGGACTGTCTGGGGTCCTTCCAGACGTACGCAGCATCCGCAGCCTTGAATTTACGGAATGAACATTTGCATCCTGGCAAGGAAGAGCTCTCCGACATTGTCACTGCAATTCGACGAAAGGCGAGTGCTCTCGTCCGGGAATCGTCGGTATTGATCAATGTATCCCCCGTTTCCGTTCTAGATGATGATGGTAGCGATAATGTCAACGGGTCGCAACATCTAAGGTTTCTATCTCGCCAAGCTGCAAAGAATTTGCAGCAGCTGACCAGGAATGGTGGCAATGCGATAACAGTCAATGGTGCCATGCCTGCAATCAATGACTCCCTGACGCGCGCTCATGGGACTGGAATTTTGACAGGCGATCCTGTTGTCGCAGTGCCGCAGACTTTGGATGATGCGAGCTGGCGCATTGGAGGTTGTGCAGCAGTGCATTTGAGTTTGGTCCAGGCGACCAGTACTGCAGATTCGCTTTTCCTGGCAGTCGAGGCGCTTTACGAATCCGTGCAGGACAACTGGAGAAATAGTGAAGCAATGGAAAGGGAAAATGGATACGGGATACTCGCTGCTTTACTGCGAGAGAAGGTCAGCTGTCCTTCGGGAGGTTACAATGCGGCCTCTAAAGCGTTGGCTGTATGTTCCAGCGAAGAGGAATGTTCGACTTTGACTTTTAACTTGCTGCTTTTGACCCTCCGCTTTGTTGGCTATGACTTCCAACAACCGAATCGTTCTATCATTATAAACCCTCTTGCCTATAGGGTGCTCCTCGTTGACCTGGATATATGGAGATTTGGAGAACTCCGTGTCCTCGAACTCTATTATTCTCAGTTTTGCTTGTTCGCCACAGAAGGGAATTTCCGTCGCTTCAATGCAAAACGTCTTTCTCGCATGCGTAAGCTCCCGACCTGCTTACCTGATATTTTGCTCCTACTGATTGTCAACAGGTGTCACGAAGAAGCTGCTGGAAGCCCTGAAGGGAGAAGAATTTACTCTGGACGCTTTGCATCTGTTCACAGTGGCATTCAAATCCTTGATGGAAAGCTGCATGACTGCGGACTTGCTCCGTTCCCTAGCTCTTTTTATCACCTATGCTATGCACAAACCAAAGCCGCCCAGCAGGTTACAGAAAAAGAGAAGCGTTCGGTTCAACACATCCCGGAAGCGATCCATATCGTCTACTGACAAACCGGGCGAATATGTGTCAAGTTGGACCATGGCTGTGGAGATGCTGCGAATGTATTGCTCTGTAGTCTGTAATATCCATGACCTTGCGCCTTTGACGAAGTTCGCTCGAGCTGTGACAAACAAAGTATGTTTAACTACCCTACCCCTATTCCTATAATGTTACTAACTTCGATTAGTGGCTTCTATATCTTCTGTACGAAGATGATCCTGAAATCGTTGTTCCTGCAACCAAGATACTAGCTCGTTTGATCGTGTTTCACGGCGGCAGTTACAGCAAGAAATTCTCGGAAAAGACCGGGGGCTACATAATCCTGCAACACCGTCTGAAGAGATGGTGGAATGTGCCAGCTGTATGGCCTATTTGCTTCGCTATTTTTCTCGGGTTGGATGTTGCATCCCTGAATCTTGATGGACCTTTCGACGGCCCTAGTATTTCAGCGGCACTCTTGGCTCATGATGACACGAAGATTGTCTTTCCGGAGATGCTTCCGGTTATTACAGAACTGTTGAAGGGCGGGGTGAAAAAGACAGTTTTGACTGGAGAGGCATCGGTGATTGAAGAACAGGGCAATGGGTCTCTCGATGAACGTTTAAACCAAGCTTTCAAGTGCAGCATGTCTTCTTCCAGACCCGTCAGTCATAGGGTTGAAGAGATCTCACTATTATCCGCCGTCGTTGAAGTACTGGCTTCGCTGCAAGCGAACTTGCCCGGATTTTGTGATTTGTCGGTCCAGTCGGAGTATGTACAAGGATTACTCCGCGTGATCTTCCCAGTAGTCGTCGGGTCAGATATTGTGGGCCCAGACGTCGAGCTTAACTCTCGTCATTGTGGACTCAAATCGGATGATCCGAGTTTGGCTACTCGACCTCAATCAGCTGGAGCAGCAGATTTGCGAACAAAGACAGTTGAGCAATCCGGGTCCCGTGGTGGAGCCCGTGGTCCGCGGCCTTTACGTCGCGGTTCATCGTTTATTCTTGTTTCGTCAAACCAGGAAGATCATGCTCCATCTACTGCTCATATACATCATGCCTTCGCCCCGGAGCGGATTAAAGCAAATGATGCCGCAGAAAACCCTATTGTCGAAAGTATTCTGGGACTTGTCCTTGCTGTCTTCAGTGGCCAGCTACTAGAACGAAAGGACTTTTCCGGACTGGGCCTTTACCTTAAAACGCCGCCTGGTTTTTTGGAACACCAAGCATGTTTCGACTCTTGGTTGCTCAAGCACTTCTTTTCGACCGTTCAGGATGCTATATCCACGGAGGCTCAACTGTTCCTGGAACCGCGGACGCTCACTAATCTGGGGCGCTTTTCAACCCACATTATTGAAGCAGTTTACGAGGGGTGGTTTAACGACGGTGCAGACGCTACTCTCGACTTCGTGGGCACTCTTCTAGAATATCTGCAGCGGCCTGACGTCTCGGCTTTGAAAAGCGTCCGGCTCTGTACGCAAGCGATCGCAACAATGCGATCGACGCTCTTCCGCGTAGTTCTCCTCAAACTATCGGAAGCCGATGATCAAGAGACACTCGTGTTCTTGAATCGCCTAACTTACTGGCAGGCAGTACTTATTTCTGCGGTAGAGTCCCAGTCAGAGTACTTGAATTTACTCTGCTATCTTCTGTACACCAAGTTGGTGAGTACGAATGAAGAGGTTCGACGGGCTGCGGTGAGTCTATGGAGGATTATCCTGGTACAAAAGCCTGACGAAATGTCCGCAATCTTGCATCATGCCACAATGCCTCTTCAGGATCGTCTTCTGAGTGACTTTGAACTTCTCGTTGGGATGGAAGATGCTGCTTTTCTGAAGTGGGTTTCCGACCGAGAAGATGATCTCAATGCCCTGTTCTTTGGGATATTGTATAAACGGTGGGAAGCTTTCGTTCGCGAGGAGAATGCCAGTACCGAGTCGTCTGCACACAGTCGGGTCGTCAAGCGTCAAGATAAACTCAAACAATGGGTGCAAAGTGAGAAGCTGAACGAAGAAGCAACTCGTAAACATGAAGTCACGTTTCCACACTGGATTTCGAACATATCGGCCTCTGAGTTTCTGAAATACCAAAGGGTTCTGCAAGATCAACAGGATGATTCCATGTTTATATGGTCAACATTTTCTAGCCTGTCAATGGATCTGCGACGCTTTGGGGGCGTCCTCGCAGAGGAGAAAGAGACGAGATGGCGTCTCGATCAGACAGAAGGGCGTAGTCGAATGAGACTTCATGTCGTCCCAGACAATTCGGGGGAGAGGCAAGATTATCAACCAAAGAAGAGGAAAATGTCAGAGCCGCCATCGATTAAGGTAGACACGCAGGTACAAGCTCCTAGTGGTGATCCCCTGCCCTTGACGCTGACAGCTATGCCCGCGAATATGGAGGGTAATGCCCAAAGCGTGGAGGAGTCTGACAAGGCCGTTGTCGAGGAGAGCTTTGAAATGATTGATGATCCGAAAGCCGGTCTAGACGCTTACGAAGATAAGAACCGGAAGGTGATGAGGACATTACATCGTGGAGATCAAGTCCAAAACGTTTGCAATATGTCTCGGATTATCGGGCTAGAAGCGTGTGAAGGACTCCTGATCCTGGGGAAGGACAACATTTACCTCCTGGACAATTTCTTCCAAAGATCCGATGGTGAGATCGTCAATGTTTGGCAAGCGCCTTCCGAGGAGCGGGATCCGTACGTTCGAATGATCGCTGGCAGGGAATCCGTCGAGCGCAAACCGCAAGAGCACGAGACAAGGAGTTGGAAATGGTGCGATTTGGTGAGCGCGTCCAAGCGGCGCTTTTTATTCCGTGACGTGGCTCTTGAGATCTTCTTTACGGACGGTAGCAGCTTCCTCCTGACGCTTGTGTCGTCGCGGGCCCGTGACGATCTCAGCAGCCAGCTTGGTGCTAAGGCGCCTCAAGTCACGGGGAGTATTGGCCACTCGCGACCAGAAGACGTGCGGAGGTTCGAGACTTTGCGAAGTCGAGAGGATGCGCCACAGACTCTTGGGTCTAAGTTTGCGAGTGTCTTCGGTCACTCGCCGGAGCACCCGGCCACTCGCAAATGGGTGCGAGGGGAGATCTCAAACTTCCACTATCTGATGCTCATCAACACCCTTGCTGGGAGGACGTTTAACGACTTGACCCAATACCCTGTTTTCCCATGGGTGCTAGCGGACTATACGAGCGAGGAGTTGGATCTGTCGGATCCTAAGAGTTTCCGGGATCTGTCGAAACCTATGGGCTGTCAGACTCCGGAACGAGAGTCTGAGTTCAGAGAACGATATGCTGCGTTTGCAGATATGGGTGGAGACGAATCTCCTCCGTTCCATTATGGCACCCATTACTCCTCTGCGATGATCGTTAGCTCGTACCTCATCCGTCTCCAGCCTTTTGTCAAGTCGTATCTACTCCTCCAAGGTGGCACTTTCGACCATGCAGACCGTCTTTTCTATTCAATTGCAAAGGCTTGGGAATCGGCTTCCCGAAAAAACATGTCTGATGTTCGAGAACTAATCCCGGAGTTCTTCTATCTCCCAGAATTTCTGGTCAACTCGAACAAGTACGACTTTGGCCTCCTTCAGAACATGACGGCTATTGACTCCGTGGAATTGCCGCCATGGGCCAAGGGTGATCCCAAAATCTTCATTGCGAAGCAACGCAAAGCGTTGGAGAGCCCATATGTGACGCAGAACCTGCATCATTGGATCGACCTGGTGTTTGGGTGCAAGCAGAAAGGCGACGCTGCAGTCGAAGCCGTCAATGTTTTCCATCACCTGTCTTACCAGGGCGCCAAAGACCTGGATACTATCGATGATCCGGTGGAGCGACTGGCTACCATTGGCATTATCCATAACTTTGGGCAGACGCCGCATCAAATCTTCACCCGGCCTCATCCGCAGAATGAAGATCTACGGCATAAATCTCCGCGGCTAGATGCCCTTGCTGAGTCGCTGACCCAGCTTCCTGTCTCACTGCTTGGTAGGATGTTCAGTTCCTTCGTGCTTTCGATTTGCTGACAGGGACAGATATCGAGGACCGTGTTGCATCACTGTGCATGAAGCAAGATCGCCTCTTATGTGCCCCGCCTCTTCGGTTAAATATACCTCCTAATTACGAAAAGTACATGGAGTGGGGATTCTTCGACGGGAGTGTCCGATTCTACTCGTCAGAAAACCACAAGGTATGAATCTACATCAGCATGTTACGATATAGTCACTAATGGTGCAGTTGGTTGGCCATTTCGAACACCTGCATGTTGGCCAGCTGTCTTGTGCAATCTTTGCGGATTCCCGTACCCTCGTCACTGCCGGAAGGGACTGTACGGTCTCTATGTGGACGTTCACCTCGAGTAACAAGTCCGTCGACTTGCAGCCCGTGGGGACCCTGTTTGGTCATCGTTCGCCCATTACAATTCTAGCGGTATCCCGATCATTCAGTACCCTCCTCTCAGCCTCAGCGGATGGTCAGGTCATGGTTTGGGATTTGAATCAGCAATCTTTTGTCCGGGAGCTTCCCGCTGAAGGTCCAGTCGATGTAAGTTGAGCTATCGGGAGACGCATTCATTGGTTCCGGCTAACCCTGCTAACCCTGCTCTAGTGTGCTCGTATCAACGACGTGACTGGTGATATTGCCGTGTGCCGTGCGAACCGGATCAGTCTCTACACGCTTAACGGGGCACTCCTACTTCACCAGGATGTGTACGAGTCGGCCGATGATCATATCCTCACATGCGTATTCTACGAAGGCGTCAGCGATGAGTGGCTAGAACGGGATCTATTGTTCACCGGCCACCGACGGGGTGTTGTCAATGTTAGTACAACCTCTCTTATGTTTACCCAGTATCCGCAGCAGTCATTTACTAAACGCTTCTCTTTGGTACAGATCTGGAGCAAGACAATCCAGGACGGACGCTTCGAATTAGAATTGATCAGACAACTACATCACACCGATCCTGGTCGGGAGAATGGCGCCAATATCTCTTCGGGGATTAGTTGCCTTCTGGCTCTTCCGCATATGGTTTATACGGGTGACGAGACCGGACGAGTGGTAAGTTCTTTTTCCTTCCGTCTATTTTAGCAGATGACTAACGGACTTGTACAGTATGAATGGAGTTGTGTTCAGCGTCGGTGAAGTGGAGTCATACTTATTGAGTGATCGAACATATGGAGTATATTACGAGTACCTTTTATAGAGAGGTGTTGTGGTTTGTTTGTTATTTCGCATTTATATTATTGTCCCTCTGTCCATCTGATTGTTTCTGGTTTGCATCTGCAGGAGTGTCTCTTTTCCGTCTCTTTTCCTCCCTTTTTTTCTTGTGACGGGTTCTTGATATACCTTATATAGAAGGTGGTGACATATTGGGTTGCCTGGGAGGCTCAGAAGCAATAAAAGTGCTTTGTTTGTTGTCCACAATGCAGAGTATTTGTGAAAACATAAAAGTGTTGCAGTCTGTCATATACTTGGCCCCCGGGGGTCATATGGTCTGATAACTGGGTTGCAAGGCATAAGATACAATAGCGAGCTTTGCGAAGCCTAGGACTAGCATGGTTATTCTGTGAGCAAGGATGATCTATTATGGACATTCTAGTTTTACCAAAACCATGAATGGTTCCTCGAACACAAGAGTGCTCCAGATAGAAGCTGGGAGGATAAATACGAGACCAGCAGCATTACATTGGCTTCTTCCGGGCGTGCACGACTTGTATGCCTTTGCTGGAAATCAGACCATAGCTGAGGTCGACTGTCAGTTAGGGCTGTACAAGCAGATGAGTCAGCATCTAGTGCAGCGCTCGGAAGGGAATCGTCCGTATTGAGACACCGGAGCACACTGCGCCGGGATCGGGGAGTCAAAGGCCGACGGTATTCGTGAACAGGAAGAGGAGGTATAGAAAATGGAAGAGAATAGGAAGGGCAGAGGGACTATTGGTAGAGCGGCAGTAGAGCGTAGTAGAGCAGGACTGGTACAGAGTACAGTGGCAGCAGTGACAAGAGGTTACCGCAGACAGCAGAGCACAGGTGGCGGCATCCTCACGCCGATGTCATAGCCCCACCTGCTGCCCCTCCCACGGTTTATATACTTATATACCCGCCCTGCTCTTCTTTTCTCCCTCTTGTCCATCTCCCACCTCCATACTCATAGATTTTGTGAATTCTGTACAGTATGACTTCCTCTCTCGATCAACTCAAGGCCAGTGGCACCGTTGTCGTCTGTGACTCCGGTGACTTTGCCAGTACGTTCTCATCCTGCCACCCAGCTCAGATCGGATTACTGACAAACAACACAAGCTATCGGCAAATACAAGCCCCAGGATGCCACCACCAACCCCTCTCTGATCCTTGCTGCGTCCAAGAAGCCCGAATATGCCAGCCTTATCGACGCCGCCGTCGCTGCGGGCAAGAACGAGGGCGCGACTCTCGACGAGCAGGTCGATGCCACTCTCGACCGTCTGCTTGTCGAGTTCGGCAAGAAGATCCTTGAGATCATCCCCGGCAAGGTCTCCACTGAGGTGGACGCGCGCTTCTCGTTTGACACCCAGGCCTCTGTGAAGAAGGCCCTGCACATAATCAAGGTACGTCGGGAATTTCCTGTGGGCTCTACGGTATATACAGTGTGAGATGGTAACTAATTTATTAGCTCTACGAGTCGCAAGGTATCTCCAAGGACCGCATCCTGATTAAGATCGCCTCCACCTGGGAAGGTATCCAGGCGGCGCACATCCTGCAGAACCAGCACAAGGTCAACTGCAACCTGACCCTGATGTTCTCGACCGTGCAGGCCATCGCGGGTGCGGAGGCCGGTGCGTTCCTGATCTCGCCGTTCGTGGGCCGGATTCTGGACTGGTTCAAGGCGGCGCACAAGAAGGAGTACAGCGCAGAAGAGGACCCCGGTGTGAAGTCGGTCCAGAACATCTTCAACTACTACAAGAAGCACGGCTACAACACGATCGTCATGGGCGCGTCATTCCGAAACAAGGGTGAGATCACCGAATTGGCGGGCTGCGACTATCTGACCATCTCGCCGAACCTGCTGGAGGACCTGTACAACTCGACGGAGGCGGTGCCGAAGAAGCTGGCCAGCGAGGACACGGCCAAATTGGACATTCCCAAGCAGTCGTACCTCTACGACGAGGCGCTGTTCCGGTTCGAGCTTAACGAGGACGCGATGGCGACGGAGAAGCTGCGCGAGGGTATCTCGAAGTTTGCGGCTGATGCGGTGACGCTGAAGGACTTGTTGAAGAAGAAGATCCAGGCTTAGTGTACGATGTATGATTCCCTGTATTTAAAACGAACGAGTAAATTGGTCTGCATTATCAGTTTTGTTATCACGTCTTCCACCGTTTTCCGATGTTCCTTCCGTCTTGGCACACGTGACGTGACCGGCACGCCATCGGCTGAGAGGTCCGCCGAGCATCCTATACCCCGTACTCTGCAAATAGATGCTGTTCAAGCACGGAATAGTACTCTAGTAATTAGAGCAATTGACTGGTTCTGTGTCGATTTCCGTCTGCGTATCTCTTCGTAGTCACTGTTCTCTGTGCTCTGTCCCTCTGTATCACCGGATAGAGCTGTAGTTATCGTAGTTGTAGAACACTCGTAGACTGACGACCGGAGACGTCATTCCGACAGCCCCGCTGAGGAGGGGTTAGCCGTAGGGACCGATCGCTTCTCTGCCCTTCTCTCTCTCTCTCTCTCTCTTTTCTCTTTTCTCTTCTCTTCAGTACTCTCTTCAAGTCTTCAATCGTCTTGTCTACAACTACGTATATTTATACCTTCAAGAAATCCTCGCTTAAATAACATCAAAATGGTCAAAGCTGGTACGTTAATCATCCATGATCGACGACAAGGACCTTGGGTGAGCACATTTGCGCACCTTGGAGGCCATTTCTGCCCTATGACAGCGACCCCCTGACTGACTGACTGACTGACTGACTGACTGACTGACTGATACAGTGGCTGTCCTCCGCGGTGACTCCAAGGTCGCTGGCACCGTGACCTTCGAGCAGCAGGCCGAGGCCGCGCCCACCACCGTCTCGTGGAACATTTCGGGTCACGACGCCAACGCTCAGCGGGCCTTCCACGTCCACCAGTTCGGTGACAACACCAACGGGTGCACCTCCGCTGGTCCTCACTGTGCGTTCATCCTCCTTTTTTCTCCGTCACCTATTATTGCATTACATACATGTGCTAATTTTAAACGAAAAAAAGTCAACCCCCACGGCAAGCCCCACGGTTCCCCCGAGGACACTGACCGTCACGTCGGCGACCTGGGCAACTTCGCCACCGACGCCCAGGGCAACGCTGTGGGCTCCAAGAAGGACTCGTTCGTGAGGCTGTTCGGTGCCGAGAGCGTGCTGGGCCGTACTCTGGTCGTCCACGCTGGTACCGATGACTTGGGTAAGGGCGGTAACGATGAGTCGTTGAAGACTGGTAACGCTGGTGGTCGTCCCGCCTGTGGTGTTATTGGTATTGCTGGTTAATTTGACTCCTACTTTGTAGTAGGAGATGTTACATAGTACTGGTATTATGACTGGCTTGTTATGATTGGTGTGTACTCTGTAGGGAAATAGTGGAATGGTGATGCATTATGATGATGATCTCACTCCGGTAATAGTAAAGTAAACAGGTCTATGCAAAATTATAACTAGTTAAAAAAAAAAAATAAAAATAAAAAAAAAATTACAGTAAACTCATGAATATATCCGAATAAACCCAGCCAAGCCTATCAAGAAGCAGCCGGTTGTTCCTGCGCCGGAGCATCCGCACCAGCCTCAACGGCCTTTTCGTAAGCAGCAGGCGTAGTAGCAACAGGTGTAGCAGAAGAAGAGGAAGCACCACTCTGCTCCTGCTTCTTTTCCGCCGGAACCGGGATCTCAAACCGTCTAGGCTCCCCCTTCACCTTACCCAGCACTTCCGTCCGACCCTTCTCCTCGTTGAACAGCATCGGTCCCTTCATATACCCATTCTCCGCTCTCCCCTCGCGCTCCTTATCAGCAGAAGGCGACGACGGGGCTTCGACGCCGCCAATCACAGCCCGTGCGTCATCGTCGAGATTCGGCATATCGCCCCATTGCCAGTCCAGCTCGCCGCCGTAGATCTTGGGGATGCTGGACGGGTCCATGAACGAGCTGAGCGTGGGGAATACATCGCTGGCGGAGAGGATGAAGATCTTGGACGTGGTGCCCGGGTCAAACCAGCGCTTAATCCAGCTCCAGACGGTGGGGAAGAAGGACGGGGCTCCAATTAACTAAGGGGGTGCATATTTCGTTAGCATCTGTTTTGCACTGTGGCAAGGGGGAGCGGGTTGGGAGCACAATGATTGAACGTAACGTACGAAAATCCGATCCAACGTTTCGGGATAATGCGCCGTCGCCAACACACTCGCATCCTGCATATGCCCCTTGAGATTCCAGAACTGCTTCAACCCCACCCCGCTGACATCCACGACATTATTCGACGCGACGATGGGCGTCTCTGGGTTAGGTCTGCGTAGAGCCGAACATACGGGCATCACGAAGCGCAGAAGGTGCTCGTACAGCGCGAAGAGACGCAGCAGACGCTCGGGTACGGTCGACGTGTTCTTCGCTTCTTCAGGAAGATTTGATTTGCTCAGCGTCTCGTTGTACGCGGCCATGTTCTTGGTGTTCAGATGTTTGATTTCGAAGACGTAGACGGGAATTCCGCGGCGGTCACGACGGCCGGTCCATTGGGGGTACTTTTTATTTTTTCGCGCATGTTAGATCTTGGAGTCATGTTTCAAGGTGAAAGAGGGATGTGGTATACCATCCGTCTCGCTGCTTCGTACGAATCAACATCGATGTTCTCGTAAACCTTGTCCAGCGCATTATCCCGTCTCCAATCCTCCGTGTCCTTGAACTGGGTCCAAGCCGCATTAATATCGAACTTGCGCGCGCGAAGGAACCGCCTATATAAATGTAATTAGCATCCAGTACAGCACAACCCATCAGGGCAAGACCACCAAGAAAAAGGGAGAGGCCAAAAAAAAGAGAAAGCATACAACACCGTCTCATCCTCATGACTGGCTTTCCCTGACCCATCCCCAACATCAGCTTTATAATACCCCTTCTCCGCACACAGTTTCTTAAACTCCCCCAACTTTCCCTCCTGCTCCGGCGTGAGATGGTGCAAGTGGCCAGAGAGCCAGTCCGTCCCTGCCGCCGACGCCGCCGACGCCTCGATGTCGTTCAGGTTCATGGACGCGGTGTCCGGCGTCGTGTCCTCTGCGGACTTGTGAGAGCTGCTCCAGAGGGGCATTTTGGCTGGAATCGAAAAGCTTTGGGGGGTTTTCCAAGTCTGTATAACGTATGTACTCCGGAGTCGTGGGAAGGGAAGGTAGGTCGGTGTGTGGGCGCTGAAAGAGTCAGAATCGGAGCTGGAGTCGGAGTTCGGAGGTCGGTGGTTCCTGACTGAATTCAATCCAATTCATTCAGTTCTTCGGTCTGAGGTATTCTAAAGGTCGGATTGCGATCCGAAGATCTTGTATTACCAAAAGAAACCAAAAATCATTCCAGGGCTGAATCCGAATCCGAGCTCGGAAGGAACTCAGATCCCCCCAGCCGAAGCGCTGAAGTCCGGATTCCCCGGCACGGACAACCTGTTTTTTATGCACTGTGCATAGTTTGCTTATGTCAGATACAGCCCTACGATGCAATACGCTGAAACGAAGATGCAAGATGCCCATAGATGGATTAAGTGGCTGGTGTATAGAAGGTTATGCAATGGATATCTCAAGGTCACCCAGCAAAAGCGAATAAGTACAATACTGTACACCCATTTTATATGCATGCGCTGCATTTGAGAATGAACCAGCTGGCTCGGGTTTAGTTTTAGTCCTCCGTTAAGTCACCGTACTCCCACATCCCCCGACGGTCCTCCTTGGCCTCGCTTTCAAGTGCGCGCAGACTCGTCAGCGTCTCTCCGGCAGCGCGCTCCCAGGCTTTCAGCTTCTTTGGGACCATGGCCAGACCCTCGCGGACGACTTCCGCGTTGATACTCTCGTCCAGGCTCTTGGAGACCGAAGGGTCCAGGAGGGTGACGTGCATGGTACCCTCGGAGGAGATGTAGTCGACGTTAGCAACCAGTTGGCGGTCAAAGGTCTGATCACCAATGAAACCAACGGCATCGTCAAGGTACTCCGAAGCGCCGGGGAATTGCAGGAAGGACAAGACCGCCTCGCTAGCCTGCGCACGGAGCTTCTGGACGGAGAATTGCGGCTGCGTGAGAGGGCGGAGACGCGACCAGGGCACAACCTCGGAGTTACCAAAGTCGATGTACAAAACCTCAGCCTGCTGCTTCTCACGGTCGTTGCGGCGAACCTTGGCTCGATACCATTCATTGTCTTCGGTAAACCTGGCTGCCACGAAGTCGCCAGCCTTGGGAGGACCAGGCAACGGGGTGTCGTTGGCTTTATTGATGTGGAAAGAGCGGAAGGCGCTCATCAGCTCGGTCAGGGCCGAGGTGCCAGAGCCAACTTGTTGCAGCTTCAGCTTGCAGGTGCTGGGGTCCACGTAAGTGACCATCACGTCACGGTAGTCTTTGCGTCGCTGGGAAGATTCATTCTCAGCGCCGTTCTGGCCGTTGGCAGTTGCATTAGCCTCTTCGGCTGCCTCTGCCTCTTCAGCCTCCTTGACCGGGTCCCAGTCCTGCCACAGCCCACGACGAGCATCCTTGGCCCTTTGCTCCGCCGCAAAGTACTCCGTCGCATTCCCTGACCGCTCAGCCGAGTACGCATGCACAGTGGCAAACCCCTCCTCCAGCAGGACCTTGGTGAAGTTCTCCTTGTTCACGTATAGGGTTCCAATAAACCCGCCAACCTTATCGATGTTCTCGACGTCAATCTCAACGTCTCTCTGCGTGCATCGTCGGTTGGCCAATTCGTGTGCTTCCTGGCCAAAAGGCTCGGACGGTTCGCCTGGGTTACGGGCGGACCGGGGCGCACGGATACCGGACAGCACAAAGGTCAGTTTGGCGTTCTCACGCGGCACAAGGACAGTAAAACGCGACCCCGATTTGACAAAGTCAACAATAGCAGGTACACGCTTCTGACGCTGGAGGATAGACACTTCCATCTTGGCCTTTTGCAGGCTCTCCGAATAATCCTGGTACGGCTTTGTCCGGGGAGGCTTGGGCGACCACATTCCCTTTCCATCCTTCTGCGCATCCGCCTCCGCAATAAGCAAGGAATCGTAGTCAGGGGACCGGTCATCGTCATCCTGGCGATGGCGGATCACCGAAGCGTAACCGGCTTCGACGAGCCCCAAAGCAACATTCGTGTTCCCCTGGATAACAGTGGCGACATCACGTTCCTCGTAACCCTCCGTGGCCGGCTTTTTGCCGTTGATAATCACCTTGACGTGCTTCCCGATGAGCTTTTTGCGCAAAAACTCCTTGGCATCCGCAGCAAACGGGGCCTGGTTCGGGTCCGACGGCTTCGGCTGGCGAACACTGCTGAGACTGATCTTCTTCTCCTGGCCGGACTTATTCCGGAGGAAGAGAGTGTCAGCATTCAGCACACGACTGACCACGTAGTCCTCAGCAGCCCCGCCAGCAGGACCCTTAGGCGCAACCAGACCGGTAAACAGACCCTTCCTGCCATCCTTGGCGGCCTTCTCCGCATGTCGGAAAGCAGCCATATGGGGACCTAGCAGCGTGGAATGGTGATCGTGGCACCGGGCCAGACCAGCCTCGAGAAGGAACCTGGCAATGTTGCCATTAGGGTGCAGAACGCTCGCAATGAGCTGACCCTGTGGCGTCACGCCCAGCAACGATACCTGCACCTTCCGCTGCAGCAACCTCGACTCGACAAAGGCCTGAGCATCGTCCCCGTACGGCTCACCGGGCTGCTGGTTCCCGTCCGACGGATTCGCTCGTTTCGCAGCTGGGGCCCGAACACCCGCCAATGCCACTACGGTCTGTAGATGTTCCTCCGGCGAGAGCAGCAAACGGAGCACTATTCTATCCCCATTGAACACCCGCTCGACGATACCTTGCAGGTCCTTCCCTTTGTATTCCTCCACGAGCGCCTTAGCATCCGAGAGCTCGTAGCTGGTCTCGATCTGCCCCTGAACCGCACCGGCCCAGACACCCTTCTCAGCATCACGGGCATGAGCTTCCAGAGCACGCAACCGCTCCAGCAGGGCAACGGTCTCTTCCGACTCATCGCTGCGCTTGCCAGCTTCGTCACGCACGCGGGTCCAACCTTCCTGAACGCTGATATCGGGCAGAGAAGCGTCGAAACCGGGAAGTTTGATGGTTCCGTAGTCGCGTTTTGCGCCGGTGGGGATGGTGTAGATCACGGTGAATTGGATGACTTTACCAACGAGGAGTTCACGGAGGAATTCGCGAGAGTGAAAGCCGTATGGCTATGGCCAGATGTCAGCGCGCGTGTGTGTGGTTTTTGGTCCGCTGTAAAGGCCACCTATCCGATTCGAGCATCCATTGGGAGCATCAAACCAACAACGAACAAACACCGGACGTAATGTAGGGAAGGGAATATAAATCTCACCTCATCACCTTCTCTCCGTAATCGTGGAGCGGACACATAAGCCAGACTTAGAGTGCGTTCCTGGCCGGGGTTGGTGATATGGGACAGCACCACGGTGTCCCCGGATAGGACAGATTTCACGCGGGCCTCGAGCGGCATGATGGGGGAGTGAAGAGGAGAGAAGAGGGGAAAGGGGAAATAAGAGAATATTATAACACGGAAAGAGAAAGGAAGACTGAATAAAAAAAGAGAGAGAAGAGAAAAGGTAGGGAGTAGATGGGAAAGTGAAGAACGATGGAAAATGTTTGGAAGCTCCAGAAGTGGTTTTGTGGGGAAGTCAGGACAGGGGAAAGCACCACCACCCTCTACTTGTATACACTTACTAGCTACATACTACTCTTCTTCAGAGTATACACACTCTGTCAGGGTCCAGTCACACATAATTTGCTCAGAAATACCCTCGCTATTCACAGTTACAGACAAGGCAGCTGCATATCCCATGCCTCCTCAGTCCCTCTTCCCAGGTGCTGCTCCCATATAGAAGTTCTCGCAGCCAATCAGTATAGGAAACAGCATTCAGCCTCAGACAATACTTATTTAAAAAATAAAGACTTCGATAACTACAATCACTAAGCCATATATCACAGAACACTCAATAAGCCTCGCCGGATCAATAGAGGCCAGAATTCCAGCCAGAAATCAGTCATCAAAAGTTCAGGATGTTGCTTCCACTTGATGCACCGAGTCAATGACACACACACACCTTCATACTTAGAACCATGGTCAAAGCACTGGCACTGCACAAGTCAGGTCTTTGTTGCGCGAGCGCTCCGGTGTTGTCCACGGTCTTTCCATTCTTCGTTTTCATTTTGATATTCGATGTGAGGCTGATCCACTATGGCTCCTAGTCATTCTACCACCGCAGCCACGCCGGTTTCGACAAGCACTTCGAAGATTCCAGTTCTGCGAGTTATATCGGGGAAGTGCAATTATCCCTTGACAGTCGGGAATCTCACCGTCTGCTGTCCTTGTAAAAAGTTCACGGGAACGTCTAAGCACGGACAGCTGGATATTTGCTGTCAAGCATGTCTTCATCCGCTCACCCAACATGGAGACGCAAGTTTGGCAGAGGTTCATTCAATCCAACAAGGAAGCAGCCTGCTGGAAACATGTTAGATTGTCTCCTCAATCATCTCATGGCATAACTAATGATATGTATGATGAACAGCTTCCACTCTCTGTCAGTATCTCAGTCCTCGATCGGAGACAGTCTCAAAACTCGCCGACCTCATTGATGAGCAGAAAGTTGTGCATGTGCGGGGGACCCCTGCGAGCGGAAAAACAACACTGGCTCGACTACTGGAGCAATATTATGAGGTTAAGAAGAGGAACTCAATCTTTATTGACACATGGAGCGAGCTTGGTGGATACCCTTCAAAAAGACACAAGCCTTACTATCGCGCCTGGAGCCAGCTCGACAGAATGCTACAGACAAGATTTGGTCCAGATATGGATTATCTGGCTCCGGGAACTATCCTCCTTATCGACGAGGCCCAAGGATCCTATGCGGACACCCTCTTCTGGAATTCAATAATCAAGGAACGCTTGTCCCACGAAGGCCGAGATATCAACATCTGTCTTTTTTGCTACTACGGGAGCCCGGTGAGTGGTGTTGACAGGGAACTCGTGCTCGATATTGATACCAGAGCTTTTACGCCCGCTCATTTTAAGCCAGCTCAACGCGTGACGTTGACGCCTCAGTCAGGTCCATCATCGCCTCCGATTGGACTATTCTTCACCCGATCAGAGTTCGCGGATGCTGCACAGCGATTGATAGCGAACTCTCGTTTTCAAGAAAAGTTTACCCTCCGTCCAGACGCCGAAGACTATCTTCATTCGTTGACAGACGGACACCCGGGTGGTCTTAGCTCTGTGTTAAAGTACATTCACGACGTGAGTTTCTTCCTCCATTCCAACTAAAACGCAGTTGATTTTCATGCACCCTTGACTAACTGAGTTTGCATTAGTTTTATCGCAGTGATATCAAGAGCCGTGGTTTATCAGTCATAACCAAGGAGCACGTGGTCGACAGTTTGAAACGGGATAAGGATGTCTGGGACATACTGGCTCATGAGCCAATATCACGTTCACTGCCCTGGGGCGATGGTCTCACCACAGAAGTTGCAAACCTTCTCGCTAAGGCTTTGGAGGAAGGAAATGTACCATGTAAGCCGAACAGAGAGGGAGAAACATGTTACAGGCTCGGATGGTTGCACAGAATGCAAATTCTCGGAGAGGATAGTCTCGGAAAGGAGGTCTATGTGCTTCCTTCAAGACTCCATGAAAAGTATGTATCTCTTAAGTATCCACTCCAGATATCTCGATTGCATTATTCTAACTATTCCTAGGTGGGTCGAATACGCCATCTCAAAACGTGCGAAAAGTCTACCCTCAGAATTCCGAAATTTACGAGATTTGACTCTTGCAATATTACGAGAGTTTTCAAGCTCGAATCTGAGGCACTCGGCCCAAGGCAAGATATTGTCAAGTGGTGCACAGCCAAAATCAGTTGAGACACAGTATCAAGACGATTTCTATCGGTGTTTTAATAAGGTAGCTGGTAGAGGTGTGCCAGTCTGTACCGAATGGTCTAGGACTACAGACGGTCGAGTCGATTTTTGGATTCCTGGCCAGAAATGGGCAGTGGAGATTGTCCGGGAGCAAGACCGAATCAACGAACACATTATGCGTTTTCACGAGAATGGCCAGTATCACCCTTGGCGAGTAGATGGTATGATCCAAGATTGGATCATTGTCAATTGTACCACGTCTCCGCCGACACATGGTTAGTATATATTCCCCCGCCTTATTCACCGTTGATTCAACTAACATAAGAGTAGGGTACGAAGAGACACGGCTTATCCATGCATTTTTCAAGAAAGACTACGCAGAATTGCAAGTTCTTGATAATCAGATGGACATTTTACAGAACTCTCTTTTGCACGATTGAGGATCTGGTGCTTCATTTAGGACGGGCGAAAGGTGTATGGTAGTCAGTCAGTTCTGCTTACAACAGTCGACATTTATTGATTTGAAATTACAAGTGGTTTATTGCGAACCGATTGAATATTTTGAATATCGCCCTGTACGCTTTTAGGCGCTTCAAGGCGCTTCTGAATAGCTTCATGATTGACTTCGAAATTCCTCTATCTACCTCGATGATAGCATGGCACCTTGCTGGCGTCAATTAGATCTTTCCTAGTAGATAGTTATTATAAACAGCCTCTCAGGTCTCCGTGCCCCTGAGGCAATGATTGCTCAGAGCAGTCGTATGAACAGCCATAAGATATTACGCAATTCAGCCTCGTAGCGCAAGTCTGTCGGTATATATACTGAAGCGAAACCCTTCGCTTGAACGACAATGTTCATACTTTTGATCTGCTGCTCAAAATATGAATAGTTTGAAGATACCCAAACAGTCCAGCACTCTCCCAGGAAATACAAGAGGGGATAAGCATTGTTCAAAAGCAATACTTCTGTAGTTTCAAAACCCAACTTATTGTTTTGAACTACAGTTAAACTGTGACTCAACAGGAACATAGAACATGGGGTATTCTTTGGGTTTCCAGACTAGGAAAAGCTTGTATACAGCATAATACGCTGCTTGTTCAAAGTCATGACTCCAAACCGACCTACGCTGGGGTTTGTCCTAGTTGGGTGTGCCATTCTACGGTGTACAGTTCGGGAACCCATACACAACTCACTTGAATACACTCCCTTGCTTGCTGTACCTGTTCCTTGTTCCTACGTTTAATATACTTCTGGCAGGGGGACCAAGTCAGCTGACCTTGGTTTCCTTTGGTGTGTCTTCGAGATATAGAGGAATTTTCCTTAGTTGCTTTTTCATTGACCAGTCATTGATTGGTTTACTCAAAGATGGGGGACGTGGAAAAACAATATTCAGCCTTAACTAGCCACAAAATCAGGACGCCGCCTTCCAAATCGTATTAATTTGCTTCCTCCGTGCCTACACCCAGTTAGCATTCATGCATATATGGTCAGATCAGTGGAACGGCTTACAATGGGGCTCAAAATAACAACACCGACCGCCAACGCAACAACGGTCAGCACCAACTGCACCTTCGAAAAACCCTTGCCCAGCACATCAAATGCCTGGCTAGGCGCCACCCTGGACCCGAAGATATCGCCGCCAAATGCAAAGACTAAGCCCGTACTCTCGAGGAGAGTAGGGGTGGTCAGGACGTTAGCGATCCCTCGCACATCGCGTGCGTGTGTGAGGAACCACCGTCCATCGAACTCGAGGAAGGGGGCGTACCTGAGGAGGCCCTCTTCGAGTTCGGTGGAGGTTGGGTCGCGGTCGAGGGGGCGGCGGGGGTCGAGGACGAAGCGCGGAATGCCCACGATGGCGTTTGACGAGGGCAGCGTGCAGAGGAGCTGGCGATTTGTGATACCCTGGCGCGTTTGCGTGACGGCCATGTGAGAGATGGGTTCGGGGATGATGAAGGCTTGAGAGATGACGTGCGGGGCGGTGGGTGTGTTGGTGTCATGGACGGAGGAGTAGTTTGCTGCAGAGCCTAGCGGGCCGCGCTCGTTGGGGTAAGGGGATTCGTAGAGTTCCGAAATGACGAGTTGGTAGCCCTTTGCGTCGGAGGGTTGTGCGGCATCGCCCCAGAAGGAGTAGGAGAACCAGTTCTCGGAGATGGCGGAGGCAATAGGCCGGGTTGTGTCCACGTGGGTTTGTGTCGCTGCGTGCAGGACAACGCCGGAGATGGCATCGAGGAGAAAGAACGTGGCTGAGTTGTCGCCCACAGCTGTGATGAGGGCCAGGTTGGGGTTGAGATATTTGTATAGCACGGAACGATCTCCCAGGACTTTGCCAATCGAGGCTACCGGATCGTGCACTGGACGCGAAGTGGCATGGATAATCTTCTGGCCTTGGGGAGGAACGAATTCCCATACCGGTATCTGGTTGTCTTTCGCGCTCCATCCAAGAACCCTTCCGTCAGCGCTTAGGGTGACGAGGAATCCTGGGCCATCGACTGCCTCCGCGGGAGTACCGTCTTCTTTCACGCCGACAGTAACCGGGACAGATCCGTTGTCGACAACAGCAATGGAATGGACCTGTGTGGATGCAGGGGTTCGTCGAATAATCTCGCCCGAGGAAACGTTCAAAGCAACGGTGCTCCCATCCTCTGCGTAGACAGTGACTACACCTGGCTGCGTGATGATGGCCCTCACGTTCCATGTCTCCGTCTCTGCGGCCTTCACGCTCCAGGAAACAGAACCATGGTTTCCACTGTCAATGGAAAACACCCGTCCATTTTCTGTAGCAACCACTACCGACTTGGCAATCCCAAAGCCATCGAGGTTGGAGACTTCGTCGGTCAAAAAACTGGTCAATATACGCTTGGGCAAATTCTTCAGCCAATCTGGAAGATACTGAAGGTCATTGATGTGGCGTTTGACACGATGGACGTAAGCACCGTACACGCTCTCGTGTCCTTCCACTTCAAGCTGATGTACCAATTCCTCTTTGTCATCCGTCTCAGCCCACGCCGCTGCCAATGCACTAGCCAGAGCTTCATGTCTGATCCATTCTGTTTGACCGTTTCGGACCAGCTGCCAGTCACCAGAACTCAATAGGGCAGCTGAGCGCACAGCAACGGCATCGCCCTTGCCAACGACTTCCGAGACAGCATGCAACGCACGCTCCGGCGGAGGATTCTTGAGAGCCCATCTACCCAGAATACCGTGCGAGGCCGATGATACCACCGTCATCTCTGACTCTGTAATACGAGTGAAGTACACATTGGCATCCTGGTTGCTGGCTGCGAAAACAGACCGTTCCTGCACCCGGGGTAAATCGTACGTCTTGGACACAGTTCCCAGCTTCAAATCAATATGGTACACCTCGGCCCAGGAGCTCGACTCCGTCTCGTAATCGACCAAAAAATGCGGCCGCGAATGGAGCTTCTTAGCGGCGTGGACGTTAACAGACTTGATTTCTTCGCCGCTGGTGTTAGCGATACTGGCGGTGGTAACTTGCTTCGTGCCAATAACGTTGACCTTGAGCGCTTTCCTTGCCTTATCTGTCCAGACAATGATAGGTGCAGCAGTGTTTGCGCCGACGAAAATAATCGATTCCGGTCCCGTCACGTCATTCTCGGTAGTCAGGGTCTGCTGATAAGTCTGTCGACCAGTCAAGGAATCCAGAGTTGTAATCTTGATCTTATACCCTTTTAGTAAAGCTGACTGTAGAGAAATATAGTAGACATCGGTAGCCGAAGACGACACTTGGAAAGGAACATCACCACTACCACACACCACCAATTAGCGAGGGAAACCGACAATGTAGTTCCGTGAGGAGAGGGAAGAAAACCAACCTGTCATCTTTATATTCCCACTTGACGTTTCCAGACTCGCCATCAATTCTTCTGACCACCCCGGTATCACCGCTAAACAGCGCAATCGAATCTTTGATTCCGCCACCCGCATTCGCATCCTCCAATTCCAACAACTCCAGGTCGACCACCTTCGCACCCGAAAACCAATTCTCCCATATCAATTTTCCATCCAGCGCACTCCACGACGAGAGATAGTCCCCCGCGGCACTAACAACAGCATTTATTCCATCAGATGCGCGCAGCAAGCCACCACTGTTACCATATTTTGCCGGCGTAGACCCTGACCCAGACCGCGACGACACGTTCTGTCTCCAAATCACCGACCCGTCTCTTGGATTCACAGCGCCAAGAATGGCTTTCTCGGAGAGCGTGTAGAGCAACGAGGCGTTCGACGCAGAGGAAGGTTTAAGGAAGAAAGTCGATTGGACATCCGGGAGGCCGAGTAGCGCATGGTGGTAATCGACGTGGTTGACTTCGTCCGAATAGATGGCATGTGTGAAGGTGGTGCAGGAGGTCAGGAGGAATAGGAAGGCTGCTGGGAGCCGCATGATTAGAAGTAGTGCTCTACGAGCATTTGAGGTTGAGAGTTGAAGGAGTAGGTGAGTATTCTGGTGCTGAGAGTTGGAGATTATCGGAGGTGAAGCTGTTGTTGACGGCCGGCAGTATGAGCCCAGGCGGTGATGGGAGATCGTCACCACTCTTGGGCTTCATGGACATATTTACAACTATTCTATTTTACATTCATACTTATAATAGCTGAAATGAAATCGTTTGGATCGAATGAGCTTCGGCTTGGGGTTTTTCTTTCTGTCTCTTAAGTCGGTTTTACGTTGTAATTACCTCGAATGGAGTAATTTAGACTTACTACATGGCTGACATGAATATAAGCAACTTCAACCTGCCATAAGATCTATAACGCGTTCCAAGCACCCATACATTGATTTATATATTTATACACCAAAACTCAAGTTCAGGCCCGGCCAAAGCAAGACTCATTGGCATACCGCACTACCTGTTTCTCACCCTCACTCATGTCATCCGTAATCCCCCAACGCTCGTTTCCAATGCCCATGGCACGTTGTCCTTCAGGTCGAATTGACGACCAATCCAATGCGCCCTTGAAGCCCGCTTCGCCGGATCCACCAGCCCCGGGGAAGTCCCACGGCGGAGAATACGAAAGGGCCGCCTCGCGCTGCTTGAGGAGGTAGTCAACGTTCATCTCGCACATGGGAGTGGCGGGGATGTAAAGCACACTGGAGTCATTCTTCCCGTGATGCTCCTTGTCTACAGAGTGCAACGAGTCGCAGTGCCAGGCGACATAGTCACCCGGTTCGACTCTCGGGACCGAGACCATGGTCGATTCGAGGTCAAGATGCGGGTGTGTAACCGGGTTATATTCCTGGCATGTTCCGGGGACGGCTCCAGGGAAGGTGTTGTCAATGTTTGGCTGCATAGTATTGAGGTTGAAGAATGGCCGTAGGATGGTATATGCCGTGCTGTGGCGGATCATAGGGCAGACATGCAACGAGCCTTCATTGGGACCGGTGTCGGACATGGAGAGCCAACCCTGGAAGAATCGCAGCATAGAGCATGCACCAGCACCGTTGTACAAGTCCATGTTGGCCTTGACTCGGTGCTTCGCGTCAAACGGATCATATTCTTCCCACTTGCCCTCGAGGATCTTGCTGTACACCTGGGAATACTCCGGATCTTCCCAACGCTCGAGCGAGCCGCCGTCGATATGGGGACCCAGGGTGAATTTGGCATCACCGGGGCTTCTGATACGGAGCCGGTCTCCATACGTTAGTGGATTGCTCGTCGAAATACGAGTGAGCGGATCCGACGAATGCCACAGATGCTGTAGGAAGCGTTGGGTGTCCAACATGTTGGAGTGGGCTCGGGCCTTGGCCTGCGACGGCGTCCAATACAGTTCATAGACGGCTGGAGAGTCCGGAGGAAAAGCCTTGACACGTTCTTTGTTTGCAGCAGCGTATTCTCTGATCTGATTTTGGAAGCCCATGGCTGTATCCCGGGGTATCACATTGCGGATGATCACGGTGCCGCGGTGACGGATATCGGCGAGCACCTCTTCAGGAACCCTGCCAGAAACAACATCCGAGTAATTCACAGACGGAATAATCTAGCAGTCAATGTTAACCTCACTGCTTTCATCATGCCCAGACCCGGAAACACATACATCACTCCCTTTGCCCTTGATCTTCTGCACTTCCTCCTCCAAACTGGGAAGTAATCTCTCCCAGCTCTGTTTCAGGGCATCTTGATTCTTCTCAAACAGACTGGCCTTCAGATCTTTAAATCGCGAAGGCAATGGATCAGGCTCATAATCGGGTCGCAAACTGGGAAATACAGAGGAGATATCTCCGGCTGCCTTCGTCATCTGGGAAGATGTGCTTGAAGTCGATGCAGCCCGGACGGCCGATTTCGTGAGGAATCTTGACATGGCCATGATTGCGATTGTAAATTCAAGACTGCCTTGGCCATCTTGCGGACTCTGCTACCGCAGGTCTGGGGTACTTATAGGGTGCTCAGGACGCTCTGTGTGAGAGTAAATGAGGCGGGATATCTCTAAAATGGAAATCGGACCGCTTACCCCGGGCGGCAGGAGTACTCTTTACGGCAGGTTACCGCCAGTCCATTTCTTCGCTGACAAAGGACTTGGCAGAGGTTCCTCGGGCTGTGATTGGATTACCAGAGGCCACTTTGGCGTCCAAATCGGGTGAACTTCGCATATCCACGGCATTGAATTGATCTCGGCTACAAGTACGGTATGAAGTGCCTCGAGAGGTATTAAAGAGAGACAGTGCCAGTGCAACTTTTTGTTCTTCTATGCAAAAAGTGGTAATAGCTGCAAATATGAGGATGTACGGAGTATGCCAGTGATTTAGGGCCGAAATATAAAGTCACGTGGCTCTTCTTGGACGAGCGACATGATCCAAGGGATGGAATCCCATGAATCAGTGCAGAGTCGCGGAAGATGAAGCAACAGGCTCAGAGCGGAAGAGAAAGGGAGCAGAGTACAGAGTACGTACACAGCAGTAGTTTCTAGCACTACTGGCAATACTAATTGACCCTGATGTCAATCACTGTGCTCCACCACCGTCTTGACCTGCCTGTTGAGGTTTGCCCTAGTTCTGTTTCTGGAAGCCACCGGGGTGGAATAAAGCTGGAAGAAAAGGATGATGGCAATGTAATCTGTACATCACAGGACAGAGCATCTATACTTACCATAGTTATAGCTATATGCCCTATGTTACGTGTGGTACTACGTGCTACTTCTTGTGCTCCGCGTAGAATCGGGATTCCTTCCGGTTCGGCAAACCTGCCTTCGGAGGCACCCCGCGAATCCCCTCAATATCTCCCGATACGGTCCATCTACTCTTGAGTCGAGGCGATGGAGTGGGAGAGCAAGAGATATAAATTCAGGCAACATGACGGGAATCAACCCCTGTATCACCCCTCTCCCCTCGCATCCGTCCGTCACTTACAGGTAGTTCGTTGATATGGCCTTCCCCGTTAAAGGACGATCAGCAATCGTAACTGGCGCTGGCTCAGGTATGTCGAATGTCATGACTTCCCTAAGTGCATGCAGTCCTAATACAAGTAGGGATCAACCTGAGCTTCGCCCGGCTCCTTCTGGACAATGGCTGTAATGTCCTCATTGCAGACCTGGCTCTCCGTCCCGAGGCGCAAACTATCGTCGACAAGCACACGGGCCAGTCTGGAACTGCTAGGGCAATCTTTCAGCCAACAGACGTGACCGATTGGCAACAGCTGGACCAAATGTTCGAAGTCGCAGAGAAGGAGTTTGGAGAAATTGATCTCGTCTGTCCTGGGGCTGGTGTCTACGAACCGGTATGTATTTCATGAATGGCTCCACGACAAGGAGGTTCACCGCTGACAAGAGCAGCATTGGAGCAACTTCTGGCGCCCCCCCGGCACGCCGGCCAGCAAAGACTATCTTGCTGGAGGGCGTTACGGCCTGATCGACATCAACATCACCCATCCAATCCGCACAACCCAGCTCGCCATCTCTCACTTCCTCCGCTTCCGTGACAACAAAAAGGCCAAACACATCCTCCATATTTCCAGTGTTGCTGGGCAGAATGCGTCCTTCGCGGCTCCGGTCTATTCGGCCACCAAGCACGCGATCAGCGGTTTCGTGCGCTCTATGGCCAACCTCGATGAACTCTACGGGATCCGTGTGACGGCTGTAGCCCCGGGTATCATCAAGACTCCGTTGTGGACAGACCATCCAGAGAAACTGAAGATGATTAATGACGAATCCGACATCTGGGTAACCTCCGATGAGGTGGCGGAGGTGATGCTAGCATTGGTGCAACAGGAAAAGGTCAGCGAGATCATTGGTGACACGACGGGCCAAGGAAAGCAATTCGATATTCACGGCGGGACTATTTTGGAAGTGTCAAAGAAGGTGCGTGCCGTCGCGCCCTTCAACGATCCGGGGCCGGGGACGAAAGCAGGCGCCATCGCGACGCAAGCGAAGACGGTGGAAGAGGAGACAATTGAACTGCTGAACCAGAGGGGATGGGGCGTGCCAGAGGCCCAATAGATCAGTTAGATAACGAATGCATGTATGAATATAAGTAGAAACCGGATCCTACCTCGGAGTACTTGGTAATCACAGAGTAAGAATGACTCCTGGTGAGTGGTAGAAGCCAAGACATTCTCCGCCAAGTCCGTCAATCCAACTCCGCCTCACGCAATCTTCAATTAATCAATCCAACTCTGACAACTCCTCTCTCTTGCGTCTTTCTTATTTCCGCCGTTATCTATTTCAGTCGCTCGTCTTGTCTTGTCTTGTCTTGTCTTGTCTTGTCTTGTCTTGTCTTGTCTTGTTTTTCTGTACTGCTGGTCCCGTCCGCTATGATTATCGTGGCCGCCTTCGGTTGATCCAAAAGTGACCTCTACAACTATCCTTATCAGCAACGTCCATCAACCACGATGGTGGACGACGAAGTATCCGTCGGTATTGGCGCAGGGGATGGTTCTCGAGCTGCAGCATGGTGTGTCTGCTGCGTTTCTAGTCCTGGATGAGAATAGTAATTCTGACTGTGATCTCTTGCTAGGCGCGGAAACCGAAAGAAGCGAAACTCTGGCTATCAGGGCCAGGCCAGTTGGACCAGCAGCGTGATCAACCTGGTCAATACCAGTGAGTCGACGATAGTATGCTTGGATATATAAATTTGCTGGACTGTTCTAATTCGGGGGTGTTCCTAAAGTTATCGGTGCCGGTGTGCTGGCGATGCCCCTGGCTGTCTCCCATATGGGAATGGTCCTGGGTGTCTTGGTGATTTTATGGTCTGGCGTGACTGCAGGATTCGGCCTATATCTTCAGTCGCGGTGCGCCCAGTACTTGGAGAGGGGGGCAGCGTCATTCTTTGCCCTTTCGCAACTTACATATCCGAATGCCTCCGTGATTTTCGATGCCGCTATCGCCATCAAATGCTTTGGTGTCGGTGTGAGCTACTTGATTATCATCGGGGACCTCATGCCAGCGGTTATTAAGGGCTTTCTTGGAACTGAACCGGAATATGCGTTTCTGGTAGACCGACATTTTTGGGTAACAGCTTTCATGTCAGTTGTCTGGTCTTGCTTGGTATGGAATTGGACGGACATGCTGACTCGAGCAGGTTGATTATCATTCCGCTCTCCTACCTTCGACGCTTGGACTCTCTTAAATATACCAGCATTGCGGCATTGGTCTGCATTGGCTATCTGGTGATTTTGGTCGTCTACCATTTCATCAAGGGAGATACTATGGCCGATCGAGGTCCGATTCGTATCATCCATTGGGCAGGAGCAGTTCCTACGCTTAGCAGTCTTCCCGTGACTATCTTTGCGTTTACATGTCATCAGAATGTACGCAGTCCGCACTCCTTCTTGTTCTTCCGCAAGCTGACGATGCAGATGTTTTCAATTTTGAATGAAATCCACGACAACAGTCACTTCACCACGACCAGCGTCATCTTCGCCAGTATTGGCAGTGCTGCTGGAACTTATGTTTTGGTAGCCATCACTGGATATCTTTCGTTCGGCAACAGCGTCAGCGGCAACATCATCGGGATGTATATTCCCGGACTTTGGGCGACGATCGGACGCGCCGCCATTGTCATCCTCGTCATGTTCTCGTACCCTCTTCAATGCCATCCTTGCCGGGCCTCCGTCGACGCAGTCCTCCGCTGGAGACCCAAGTCCTCTTCCTTCAACGGCAACGACAGCTCCCCTCACCGCCACCCACTCCTTGGATTCACGGGCACCAACCGAACCGCGGAGATGAGTGACCTGCGCTTCTCAGTGATCACAACCTCAATACTCATCTTGGGTTACATCTCCGCAATGACGGTGTCCTCGCTTGAAGCGGTGCTGGCCTACGTCGGAAGCACGGGTAGCACCAGTATCAGTTTTATTTTGCCAGGTCTCTTCTACTACAAGATTTCATCCCCGGACTCGCCCACCCATCAACGACTCATGAAGGAAGACGACGACGAGAGTAATGATGACGCCGACGACTCAGCCGACGACGCTAACGACCACGACGATGACCACCAGGGCGGCACTGGCACCGGCAACGCCTCACTAGGTGACAGCGGTCTCCTCCGTCGCAACAGTCCCTCTCGTCACTGGCGGAGAAACCTCCTGAGGAAATTGAGTCTAGCGCTGGCTGCGTATGGCGGTCTGGTTATGATCGTGACGTTGACTACTAATATCGTCTTTACTGCTTCTCATTAACTGTTTAGTGCTCATGCATTCGTCCATTCCCTTCTTGTTATTTTCTTTTTGTCTTTTTTTTTCTTTTTTTTTAGGCAAGTTTAACCCTACTTTATTCTTTTCCCTATGTTTTTATATATTATGCTTCGGGCGGTTCTCTTGCCGGTGAGCGCGTTTTCAACTTCAGTCCTATTTTGGTTTATTCTTATCAAGCCAAGCGAGTTTTTGCAGTCTCAACTTAACTTCATGGGATGGGGTTGATGGCGTTGGAGTTGATTGGTTTTTTATTGCACTTTAGTATAGAATGCTCCCCTGTGGAATTGGATATTCAATTTGTTCACCTTTGGCAAACTGGTTTTCGTATGCAACGGCATTTCAATGGGGGTTAATTATAAGTATCGAGTGAGCCACCCATACAGAGCCTTTTTAACCTGGACCCATGTGTATATTCCCCCATACATTAAACAGCACTCAGTGAAGATGCCTCTCATCAGAAAGCACCAGACGCAACTGTGAACACAATGCAAATATTACGCCCAGCAAACATGGGAGGCGCCATCGCTTTTGTCATCCAGGAAACCCATATTCACTGGTACTAAAGGTTTGATGTAACAAGAGAAAACGCGAATGATTGTGGTTCTTGGGACGAGGGAAATTGCTGAAATGTAGAAGTACCGGCTATAAGAGGCAATCTCTAGCTCTCCCAACAGTAGGCAATAGACTTGGTAAACGAGGCAAGGAACGGAGTCTGATGTGGATAAACAAGGACTGTTATGACGGACGCATAAGAAAATAGAGGGAAGCAGGAAAGAAAAGAAGAAGAGAAAGATACATTATTCACTATTCAGTAATAATTATAAAATCTAGATGCCATTCCCGGTCAGGAACGAGATTTCAGTTTCTCAAGGCGGTAGAGCCCTCTCCATCGTATACAGCAGCCACGTTCGAGGTGCAGTGTGAAGGCTTCTCATAATCCCCAAATCCCGCCGCTGGCCGGCTGCTGAATGTTCTTGCATGCAATCAACTGCTGCCGCCACTTGCTTATACGCATTGTTGCTCTCCAGCTATCTTGTGGATTGGAAGGGATGGCCTGTAGTCTCAGTAGGATCTTTTGCTTCAACTCCTGCAGAATTAGAGGCTCATAATAATTTTT
>PQME02000095.1:0-88332 GCA_003004525.2 Aspergillus sp. MA 6038 | reverse complement strand
TTTTTTTTTTTTTTTTTTTTTTTCAATTCAATTGTAGCGACCTGGACTGACAAAATTAGATATGACCCTACTATCGGTAAAAATCCAACTAACCCCCTTTGTGTGCGGAAGCAAGCCTAACACGACACCTGTTAAGAGGACTCCTACTCGGTCACCCGTAATATCGATGGTATCCCCTACTTTCTTTCCATCACCGACACAGCAGGCCAGGAGGAATACCGCGGGTTATGGGCGGCCTCCAACCTCAGATCGGACGCGTTCCTGCTGGTCTACGACATCACCAACGCATCCACTCTCAGCGCCCTCGACGACTTTATGGAAATGATACACATGGAGACCGAACAACGGATAGAGGATAACTTCCGTCTGCGCAAGGAATTGCGGGCTAGTGCCCAGGGACTGGATGTCGGCATGCCGCCGCCGGTTATCATGTTGGCGGGCAACAAGTGCGATCTGAAAGAAGCCCGGGTCGTCGGGGCCAAAGATGGGCTGGAATATGCACGTCAACATGGCTGCGGGTTCATGGAGACAAGTGCTAGGGAGATGGTGAACATCGAAGAGACTTTTGCCCGTGAGCACCCATCATCCTCCTGCGTTCATTGCGGTTAGCGCCTGACTTGAACGATAGTGCTGGTCCGTCGAGTCGTCGAAGCACGACGAACACACTACTCGAGGAGTTTTCCAATAGGGCAACTGTCCACCAAGCCGGCAGCGGCCCTGGCAGCAGAAAGGGGCGAGGGCCAGGACAAAGCATCGCAAGAGGCAGGTTCCGGTGGCATCTTGGGTAAGATAT
Organism: Aspergillus sp. MA 6038; assembly: GCA_003004525.2. Lineage (NCBI taxonomy): Eukaryota > Fungi > Ascomycota > Eurotiomycetes > Eurotiales > Aspergillaceae > Aspergillus > Aspergillus sp. MA 6038. The sequence continues at coordinate 87,539 of PQME02000095.1, read as the reverse complement.
TCCAAAAGACCGACAGGCGATCACCGGAAGAAGAGCCGCCACAAGGACAGGATAGTACTAGTATATGGAAGCGGTTGTGTTGTTTCTAGTTGATTTTCATTGGGTGGATACACTTGCCTGTTTTTGATATACCCCCTATTGCTCTCTTTTATTACATCTAAATCATCGCCTTATCGGAGCTCCACTATCGTGGATGTCATCCTGAGATCCAAGATGCATGCAAATCTAAAAAGAGAGACCACGAGCCGACAGCGTAACGGAACTTATTTCCACTACGGGCAATCATGGATAGCAAGAATCAACGAGAATGAACATCATGACACAATAGACTAAATGGCATTTGTCTCGTCGATCATGGATACCCATCCCACTCATCCTGTGATCAATTTGCAGTACTTTACAGCCCGTATTCTGCTGATGGTGTTGGTGCAAGCATGAAGTCAACAGTTGGCCGAGTGCGGTATCAGTCGTGCACCATGGTAACGTCATGACTTCTCCCTATTCGTAGTATACTCCGAGTCCATCTAGATCATTCTGGTTATGCTCGTAAATTATTGATTATCGATTATTGATCATTATTGATCATTAGAATATTCATAATCAGTTACTCCGTTGAGAACTTTTCTACGCCTGCCGAGTAAAGAAAAAACCCGGCAAGCCATGCCGAGCGATGGCCGAAACCCGCATAACCCTGACGCATAACAGCATAACTATTTATGCCAGCGGGTCTCGGCCGTATGGTCGTTGTATTACTCATTGTTCTCGTATTTCATGTGCTAACCCTATTCCTGCAGAGAAGACCAGGCAAATTACTGCTGCCATAAGTAGTCCCGAGTAACTACTACTTCGTACTGCTGCTACTACTGCTACTGCTGCTACTATGACGTTTGGATAATGACCGAGGCTTGATTTCATGGAGTTAAATCCAGACTAGGAATTGAGTTTACCTGCAGAGAACAGAATAGAGAACTCTTCAAAAGTGCAAAAAGTGGCCGAGATCCGATCCAAGGTCCGACTCCGAGTCTACGACCGTGTCATGCTCCTGCAGGATTACCGTACCAATACCAGACCCTCCATCTGGACTCATACTTTGTAGGGCGATGAGAGAAATTACTGCACGAAACTAGCTAGTGTTGGCAACGTCTATCTCAAATAATCATAAGAAGGAAAAGTTATTGCTCCGTATTTGTCTTAATAATTATGATATATTAATAACGGTCTGCCTGCTCGTTTAAGACCTTCGTCTCTTGCTGTTCCTGACCACTGGCTATTACTACTACTACTTACCACTACATAGATCATTCTCACTCCCATCCAAAGTGCAACCTTGGACAGGACGAATCATTCATTACTCATTCATTTCCTGCCCGTCAGTGGCCCCTTATATCATCGATCGACTGGAACGAGATTGAAATAAAGAACTTCCTCATCCTTCTCAATAATAATTATACACCATGACCGCACGACAGACTTCACCGACATCAGACCATTCGCATTCCGACAATGTTCGCAAGAGGGTCTGCAAGGCCTGTGATCGCTGTAGATTAAAAAAGTCCAAGGTAAGTGGAAGCATATTCGAAATCATTTACATCTCAGTTCAGACACTGACCTTACAGTGTGACGGCTCCAGTCCCTGTGGTCGATGTAGGGCAGATAATGCGATCTGCGTCTTCGGGGAGAGGAAGAAGGCGCATGATAAAGTGTATCCCAAGGGGTGAGTTGCACCTAGTCTTCATATCCTTATATATATATAGCTAACTGACAATGACAGATACGTGGAGATGCTCGAACAACAGCAGACATGGCTTGTCCATGGCCTTCAAGAAATGTACCGTCGAGCCAAAGAGGGCGAAGGCTGGCCCGGGGAGCCATTACACTGCGAAGCCAACGGTCACCCGTTGACCCACGATCTGCTCACCCGATTAGGCTCCCTGGACCACACCAAAGGCGAACGCTTCGAGGAGAACACCGAGATCATGCAGCAGGAACTCTGGAGACGCAACGGCATGCAACGACAGGAATCATCCGATGCCAGTTCTGAAAGTGCCCAGTCCCCCGTGATGCCGTCTCCCTTCACTACATCCGACATGTTCGCTGCTGCCGTACCGCCTCAGCAGCCTCAGCAGCTGCCTCCCACCCCCCCGAGTTTCAGTCCGTCATCCTCGCGTCCTACACAGCCCACTCCCACGATCAAGTCAGAACCGCAGCAGCAGCACCACCGGCAGCAGTCAGCACAATTGCACTTGCAGTCACAACCGCCCATGACCCCGAATAATCCGGCCTACGCAGCACAGATGTCCATGCAAGGCGTGGTCGACCCGATCGCCCTGCAAGGCCCGCAGCCGTGGCCCAATAACAATGGATTCGAGGCCTTTGATGAGATGGACCTAATGGGCTCGACGGATTATACGAATATGTCCTTTGACGACCCGATTTCATCGCCCTTGTTCAATCGTCAGATCCCGATGAACTGCATCGCGTCCGCCTCGTTTCTGGATAACAATACAAAGAATGATTACGAGGACTTCAACCAGTTCCTGAATCCCAACCCGACGGAAATCACATCCATTTGATATGCAATTCAACATAAAAAACGGAAAACATAAGACACGCTGTATGACTATACATGCTTTTTGATTTCATTTGACTTAGTTTAGCAAAGGGGAGGGTTCTTGATTTACTGTACAGATCTGATGTTCATTCAACCCTGGGGAATATTGAGGCTTGGTCATTGGTGTTTGGAGTTGGGATTCTCAAAATCACCACTACGAGGGGGGGCTCACTTCAACGACTGGGCGTCAGGATATTTTGGACTTGGACAACGCATTCATTACAACAATTTATGCCTTAATACTTACTCTTCAGACCCATCAAGAATAATGTGACCGACTCTCTTCGTATCCAACTGCCGCTATATCTTGGCCATAGTTGCCATAGAAAATACATGACCAATGCTGACAAACGGAGCAAACGGTGCCCGAACGCCGAGCCGAGCCCAGGAACCATGGAGTCAGCATGTCGGAGGTGTCTTATCTCCGGCCGCGATCTTTTTTTTTTTTCCAAACCTGTTCTTTGATGCGGTGGCAGGGATTATTCCCTCGCTGAAAGCTGATCAAGTCTAATCGTCAAAGATAATAGTACTGTTCGGAGTACCGATGCCTCATAGGTTATTATCCATCATCATCTGACAAGCCCCCCCCGAATACGAATCAAGCTAAGCCACAGCACATCCAACTGTCAAAACGGTCCGAAATGCCGATGGCTCAGAAATATTAAGCCGGGGACCGTACGCCGTAAAATACCGATTATGTAATTGTTCCGTTTTCCGTCGGAACTTGTCTCCTGCTTGGGATCTCCGGTCGACGGAAGTATAATTCCTGCCAATGCTAATGTTACTTGGACGCTGGAGTAACTCCTGTACGTAGCATAACGTGTTTGACCGTCGACTCTGTATACCACCAGTATCATGTACGGAGTACTCCGTAGGGTCAAATCTAGACTCTGATATCACACTGACATGAACATTCACGCACAATTGAAACAGTTCATCAACTAGGTATTCCTGACATCATCGAAATACGTTATCAAGACCAGCGTGCCTGATCCGGTAATCATGCTAGGATTTGCTTGCTTGGCAGTTAAACCCTGGTGCACTGGCTATATCCGGAAATCCTTTAGTGTTATATCCGTATATCCCTGGCCCACTGATAATCCAAATCCTGGCACTAGCACCAAAGAAAAAGAAAAGAAAGACGCATGCGATGATCATGACTAGGGCCCATGGGTTTAATACACTACGCAGCAGTAACGTAGTGCATTTATTGAGGCCATGTTGCTCAGGCTGTCCACCCACTGATTCACACTCTGCTCAGAGATCAGCTCAGGAGGGCTCAGTAAGCAAGGTATGTTAACTAATCCATGTCTATCATGCTGAATAATAGTGACTGGGGCTGGAATCCAGGAGCGCAGTTTGGTCTAGACTGGGATACTCTGCGGTGTAAACCTTCCCAGGCCCTAAATCGATCACTATGCTTCCTTACAAGGTTGAAGAGCCTTCAGAATCATAGAATCACCGGCAGCCATTTTCGAAGTGGTCATTCGTTAACTGGCGGTTGTTCTCTTCCCTCTCTTGTTCTTCCTTCGCATTGCTCTCACTCCTTCACTTTGCCACACAGGCCTGCTACGAGGGGGAGCAATGAAGGTCAATCTAACCAGTTCACTTATCTTAGAATCGAGCGAGGGAATTAGTAACACCACAGGCCCTTCTTCGAGAGAATATGTCTGCTTGGATATGAACAAAAAACCTACTCCCACAAGCGAGCAACCCGTTCTTCATAGTGCCGCCGGAAAAAGTCCCGAACGAGACTTTCCATAGCATGGATAGGGAGATTAGGGTCTCTCGCAAGCGCTTGTTTAAGCCACAGAGACGGGACAAGAATGTGACCGTTGTTGACCTAGCGGGATACCTTTAGGATAGCTACAGCCCAAAAGCCCTAAGCTCCCGGAAGGGTTTCGTATTGACCGCTACGCAGCCCGGCGGTCACCAATCGATTGACCCTGTGGCAACACTTATGCGTTACGGGGCTTTCTCGAGAGAAGTGAAGGCCAACCATTTCCCCGGCCACGCAACTGCAGAATTTCCATTCGGATCCATTGGCACAGTAAGACAACGTGGATAAGCAAGCCATCAACAAGCGTCCCAGCTTGTCGATTCACGTCGGGCACGCCAATACAAGTTGCGGGCTCCTGCTCAACCGTACTTGTTAAACTGGCCCATGGCTATTTCCCTCTTGGTGCTACTTCCGATCTGTACTCCCTAAAAATAGAATAATCCATAGTGAATCTCCTTCATCCTCGCGGCGCCGCGAGTACTATGTACTCTGTATGTCCAGGATCGGCGGCTTGGGCTATGAATGCGGGGCCGATGCCAAAACGTCATTGCCCCGCGAAAAGCTTCCACGGCACAAAACAACAACAACATCACTACCACCACCACCACCATCACCACCTCATTTGTCTAGGAAAATTATCACCATGTCCGAAGAAGCAGCCTTCACCTTCCTTCCCCTGGGAGGCATCATCCAAGAATTCCGCGTCAACGGACAAAATCTCGTCCTAGGCTTTAACACGCAAGAGCAATACCTCAAGCACAACACGCCGCATTTCGGCGCCACCATCGGACGTGTCGCCAACCGCATCCAGAACGGTGTGATCACGCACCTGAACGGTCGCGAGTATACGCTTTTCAAGAACGACGGGCCCAATTCGCTCCATGGCGGCGAGAGGGGATGGGGACAGCGGGTTTTCGATGGCCCGCATACGGTCAAGCGCGATGGGAGGGATGCGTTGTTATTCAGATACCGCAGTTTTGATGGGGAGGAGGGCTACCCCGGGACTGTCGAGCTGAGGGTTTGGTACATGGCTAGCAAGGAGGATGTGAATGGAGCCCAGCCCAAGACGGTCTTGACGGCGGAGTACGAGGTGGAATTCATTGGTTTGGAGTGTCAGGAGACGGTTGTCAATCTCACCAACCACAGGTGAGGCTCTTCAACTAAAGGTATACCGTGTGCTATCTGACGAAATAGCTACTTTAACATCTCCGGAGCCGCAACCGCAGAAGGCACCCAGGCCCAACTCAGCACCAACGACTATCTCCCTCTCGACAGTACCGGGATCCCCTTTGGACGAATCGAAAAGTTCTCCCGCGACGTCACCAGTCAATTCAGTCTGGGCCCCTCCGAACCCCACGTCGATGATGTGTTTGTGATGGAACCCGACCCGTCCAAGATCGCGCTAGACACGCGTACGCAGCCCGTCAAGCGCCTAGCGCAATTCCACCACCCGACATCAAACCTACACCTCGAGGTGCACAGTACTGAGCCGGCATTCCAGTTCTACACGGGTAAATACATCGATACGCCTGAGGTGGATGGAGTGCCGGCGCGAGGCGAGGGCGCCGGATTCTGTGTTGAACCGAGTCGCTTCGTCAACGCGGCCAACGTACCCGAATGGCGGTCTATGGTTGTGTTGAAGCAGGGACAGGTATTTGGCAGCAAGACCGTGTACAAGGCATGGAAGGCGTGATTGTCTCCCGTGTGGATCTGAGTGAATGAAAATCCAGCTCCAGCGGCCGATTCTTCATGTTTCTAGCGTTAGCCGGTAATAATTCATACCTGCCTTTTGTAATCCGTCAAATACACAGTCTTGTCTTGTATCCTTGTGTATATCTGTAGACTTGATATCTCGCTATGATGCGAGCAAGTTGGATAATAGTCGACCCGGAGGATGAAGTTGCTATGTTGGCCACACCTCTGAATGAGATAGAACCTAGCAAGCGCTCACTAGGCAGCGCACGAACAGTCAAGGACATCGTACACTCCCTTTCTCAACTGGAATCCGTTGTATCCCCTGATCTTTAGTCCTTCCGGATACGGCCTTCGTAGGGTTGATCCACTTCAGCTCCGCATTATAGTCACGTGGATCACATGACCAGACTGCCCCACAGTCCAGATCGACAGCAGCTGAAGAACAAGAACAACACATCCCAGAGAACAGAGAGAGCAATCGGCCCAGTTCTCTACGCAGAAGAAGCCCCCAAAAAGCCCACCTAGAAACCACGCCCACACTCAAGAAGGAGGTCTGCTGTAGCTATGACATCCGCCTCGACGTACGGAGACCTGCGCCATCTCCTCCCGAACAACTACAAGGCGCTCGTCAGCGCGTGGCTGGAAGAGGACTGTCCGAGTCTGGACTATGGGGGGTTTGTTGTGGGCGAGTCGGAAGGGGAGGCAAGGCTATTGGGGAAGAGCAAGGTTTGCCTCCTAGAATAAAATCGGGAATTGGGTTGGCAGGCAACACGGCTAATAGGAAGGGCTAGGGTATTGTCGCCGGAGTCCCGTTTGTCGATGAGGTATTTGCGCAGCTGGGATGTTCGTACGTCACCCTCCTCCTCCTCCTGGTACTAAGAACCTAGATACTAATAAGGGAAAAGGGTCGAATGGCACGTAAAAGAAGGCCACCAGCTCCCCCCCACCAGCACTCAACAACCCACCCACTGCGCCACAGTCCACGGCCCGATCCGCAAGATCCTCCTGGGCGAGCGCGTGTCCCTGAACGTCCTCGCGCGCTGCTCGGGCGTCGCATCCAAGAGCCACGCGCTGGTGTCCGCGCTGCGCGCGCACGGCTGGCAGGGCACGTTGGCGGGCACGCGCAAGACCACGCCGGGGTTCCGGATTGTCGAGAAGTATGGGATGTTGGTTGGTGGTGCGGATCCGCATAGGCATGATTTGAGTCATATGGTTATGCTTAAGGATAATCACGTGTGGGCTTGTGCGAATAACCGGGCTGCGGCGGATGGGGCTGGCGACGGTAGTGGTGGGAGCGGGAACGTGGCTACCGCTATCCCCCGTGCTGTTGCGGCGGCTAAGGCGGCCGGTGGGTTCGCGACAAAGGTCGAGGTTGAGTGTCGGAGCGTCGAGGAGGCGAATGCTGCCATTGGCGCCGGCGCGGAGGTTATCATGTTGGATAATTTCTCGGCGGATGGGGTGCGCGCCGCTGCGAAGCAGCTCAAGGATGAATGGAGCGGTGACGGCAAGAAGAAGGCTGCGTTTTTGATCGAGGTTAGCGGTGGCTTGAATGAAGATAATGCCGCGTCTTTTACCTGTCCGGATATCGACATCTTGTCCACCAGCTCCATTCACCAGGGTGTCTCTACTGTGGACTTCTCGCTCAAGGTTTCGCTGCGGTAATCAATCCCAGCCTGATACGCATAGCAAGATGTATCTTTATGCGTGCATAACTATAGCATCGATATCAAAATTTAGATTCCCTGATTATATAAAATCAACTCCTATCTAACGGTATCATGCACACATCCCATTGAACTAGTCCCTGAAGGAGACCCGAAAGAAACGCCTGACAAAACTCACACGGCAGAGGCCAAATATCTTCCCATCATTAGTTCATGAATAAGAACACAAAAACACCGAAACCATAAGGGTATATATAGAACATAAGCATATGCAAATGACCAGCGTGTAGAGCTTTTTAATCGTAAAGAAAAACGGGAAGAAAAGAAAAGAAAAGAAAAGACCACTCAATATTCAATATCAATGGAGTATGCCGGTTCCTCACTTGACTCGTCATCTTCATGATGACCATCAGACTTGTGCGCTCCATCTGCACCATGCTGCAGCAGCTGGTCACCGTCGTGGTCCCGGGCCCTATCCGCTGGGTATTGGATTTGACCCCTGTTGCCCCTTTGAGGACGATTGCCAAAGTCCGTTGGCACAGCGGTGGCAGCTCGACCCTCCTGTCGTTCAACCTGAGCACGAAGTCTCTGCATTTCGGCGTCACGCTCTTCAAGACGCCTGCGCGCTCCACCACGATCCAACAAACGAGCCTCGCGTTCGGCCTTCAGTCGCTTCTCCAACTCACGAAGACGCTGGATCCACCTTTCACTGCCGGGATCTGTATTTCGAGGCCGACGTCCATGTGCCATAGCTCCGCCAGCTTGGTCTGCCAGAGTGGTTGCTGACGAGAAATGTGATGGCCCTGAACGGGGTGCCTCTTGATCATACTCCATGTCCAAATCTCGGGTGTTAACCGCTGTCGGGGACCCAGTAGGAGCGGCCCGTGACCCTGTCGCTGCTGCGACTGACCTTCGGCCGGGGGAATGCGTCTGTACCAGGTTGAGTTCGGCCTTCAGTAACCGGTTCTCGCCGCGAAGCTTGGCCAGTTCTGGTGATGCGCCAGCTTGATTTTGAGCCCGCATATTCATGACAGATTCCTCCATACGGTCGAGCTTCTTTATCCGTTGGCTAAAGGTGTGCTCCAGGGTCTGATATTGTTTCGTAAGATCCCGCTCCACGCCCTTGATCCGGTTCTTGAAGCCAGTGATCACCGCCTCCACTGTCTTGACAGCAAGCATGAGGTTCCGACTGAAGCCAGGCCAGAACAGAATATTACCAATTACTTCCTGGCTGGGCAGATTCCCGTTAATAAGGCTGTTGGAGTGTGCCCAGTCTGGCCCGCACATGGCCGAGAGACGCTTCCAGATGGTAAGGAGCATCGCGTTTCGCTCACTGAGCTGGTCCTTGAACTGCTGCTCTAGACCCGCGAATCGCTTTCGGTCCTGCTTGTATGCAGTTTCCAATTCGGAGATTCGAGAGCTGCTCTGGGTGAGGGTACGAGAAGCTTGGTGCTGCGACTTGAGCGCCTGCTCAAACGATTGCTTGTCGGCGCGGCGGCCATGGCGCTCGCGGTCCAACAATTCGGACAGCTTGCGAGACTCGAGCCCGTGGCTTTCGAGGAGGGAATCGCGGTTCCGCAGAACCGATTCCTTCTCATCCAGCTTGGAGCGGGTGCTCTCGAGCTCGAGCGCCGTTGACTCCAACTCCTTTTGCAACTTGACAATATTGTTGATCAGGCTGGAACGGCTGCCGGTCAGGTCACCCAGGGCCTCACGAAGATTGTTCTCCAGATCCATCAGCCGTTCGCGCCAAGTGTTCGTCTCGACCTCCTGGGCGGACAGGGCCTTCTTCATAGATCGAACCTCGTCCTTGGCAACTAGTGCCTGGCGATTCAGGTCGTTCCTGGTGCGCTCGCTATCTTTCTGGAAGTTGCCAAATAGCGCCTGGTGGTGGGTTGTCGCGTACATCAGTTCGTCCTCCAATTCCCGAGTCTTGTCCTTTTCACTGCTCAGGTTGATCTCGTGTGTCTTTAGCTCCGACTCAAGATCGCCAATTTTGATCTTATCACCATCTTGCTCTTCGCGCAGGAATGCAATCTCGTTCTGGCTCGATTCAATCTGCACGGTGAGTTGCTGGATCTTGTTGTTGGCCTCACGCAGACTCCTCTCCAGCGCTTGGATTTCATGGTTAGAATCGGTCAGCTCTTGCCGAACGGTCTGGTACCGCTCCAAGTTGTTCTGCGAATCTTCCTCAAGCCGGAGAATGCCCTCTCCCGCCGCACGCACCTCCGCCTGTAACAGATGAAGACTCGCTTCCTGTTGTCGCAGCTCCTCGTTCAAATGCTGGCATTCTTCGACCTTCTGATCCAGTTCTCCGCCAATATTGTCCAATTCTTCTTGGGCTTCCGCCCTCAGCTCCTGGAAGGCGGCGTCGCGCTCATCGGCCATCTGAAGGGCCTGGTCACGCTGTTTCCGCATGTGGTCGAGTTCAGCCGCAGCCAGGTCGACATCAGCTTGATATGCTGCATCCACCGCTTCGAGTTCACGGGCATATTCATCGAGTTGCTCTCGGATGGAGTGGTTCTCCAACTTGAGTGAGGAGACCTTGTCACGCAACTGACCGTTTCGGACCTCAAGTTCCTCCCGACTCGCCTCATCATCGACCCGCGATTCACCTTCATCGCTGGAAGACCTCCTCTGGGCTCGTGACGCTGAGCGGTCAAAGATACTGTCCCCCGCGACTGAGCGACCACCATTGCCAAGTTTGAGCTCCTCAATCTCCTGATACAGACGCTCCTTTTCTCTATTTCGGGATGTAAGCATGGAAGCTTGGGCGCTGACTTCCTTTCGCAACTCCGAATTCTCTTGTTTCAAAAGGTCCAACTCCATGTTGTTAGTGCTACCTCGTTTTGAAGACCCAAAGGCATGCTGCCGGTCGAAGGAGTTGAACGATTCACGAAGATCTGGTCTGACACTGGTGCCACTAGTCTCTATTCGATATCTTAAGCGCTCCGTTTCCTCGCGTAGTTTCCGGTTCTCCCGTTCCGAATGTTCACGCGCAGCAATCTCAACGTCAAGCATGTCCTTCCACATATCCTGGCACGTATGGATTAGTGCATATGCCAGACAAAATGAACAATGGGTGAGTAGACACATACCCTTTCTTCTCGGGATCCAACCTCAGAGCCAACTTGTCTACCATCGTTGAGTGACTTCACCATCTCGGCTAACCGCCTCTTCTCGGTTTCCTTTGCAAAACCCTCTGACCGGAGACGCTCAACCTCTTGTTCGTAGGTCTCGACTCTCTCCCGGAGGAATTCCATTTCTTCGGTCTGCGCCGAATCGCGATGATACTCCTCGTCCGAGGCGTCTGGGTCGTGATTAAGCATAGACTCTCTGTCCGACTGGTCCTTGAGCTCTTTCTCCAGGTCGCGAAGCTTTCTCTTCAGGCCTTGGTTGTCTTTTTGGAGCTTCAGCTTATCCGATTTCAGCTCGACGTTCTCGGAGATCATCTCCTTGATACCTTCCTCGGAGCGTTTGTTCAACGACTCGTTGAGGAAATGGATCCTCACTTTGAGGTCAAAGTTCTCCTTGGAAAGACGATCGATCGTACTGCTCTGTTCTTTCAACGTCATGTTCCGACCGCTCTTGCCAAAAGCTGGCGTGCTCCCAAGTTGCTTTTCCGGGGACATGCCACGGTGGGGGAGATCCTCGCGAAACTGCCGGGCAAAGGTACTCGGAACTTGCACATCCTTGACACGTTCTGCGATGGCGGTATCTGTAGGAAGATTGTTATCGGGCTGTTTTGGTCTCGGGGTCGTCGGCCCAGCAGAATCGGCGGCCGTGGTTTGCCCAGCTGGTGGGGGTGAACCTGGGTTGGACGGTAAGAATAGATCGTCCTCTTCTTCAAGCGTGTGCAGTCCTCCATCCGTAGCCCCGGAGACATTCCTTTTCTCGTATGTGTTTTCATCGCTGTATCCCGAAATCCCTGACGCCACACTCCCTAGACTGACAGAGCGTGCCATACTGGCCGACCGTCCGGTGTTGTTTTGATTTTGGTTCCCATTCTCTGGAGCTGCGCCACCCGTCTGCAGCGCATAGTCAACACCCAAGGTCGCGTCGCTATTGGTTATATCGGTGTTACTTGTCGCGACGGATGAATGGGATAGACGCTGCGCCGATTGACGACTGTTCAAGTACTTAGGCCGAATCCCTTTCCGACGGGGAAGAACTTCTGAATCACTCCCGCTGAACAGTTTGGATTTTTCACCCATTTGTGAGCCTGTCCCGGTTTGAATGGCTGATTGCGATAGCTGTTCGTTGGGCTGTGACTGTGGCGCTGTCGATTCATCGACAGTGTCCCCTTCCTGGGAAGCGTCATTGGCATTGTCACCCATATCGTTGTCGAATGGATTTTGATTTACGGTCCTCGCTGCAGCTTCCGCGGCCGGAGACGAAGCAACGTTCTGAAACATTGTAGAGTCGCCCTCATGCTGTTGGTCCGCTTGAGTGGCAGGCGTCGTCGAACCCACCGCCATGTTTTGCTCTCCAGGTCCTGCGCGTGGGGTTTGTGGAGCATTCTCGTTGTTGTCAGTGGTGGAGGTAAGGTCATGATCTGTTTCGTCCTGCAGAGTCAAGGATAGCTGCGTGTAATCCTCGGATTGGGTGGTAGAGTCGAGCGGAGCACGGTATTGTCGTTGTTGTTGTTGATGCTGCTCTTGTTGTTCCTGAGGAACTCCGACCAGGAACGTATCATCAACACCGACAGGCTCGACATCCACGGTTGAGGGTTCGGGCAGAAAGCTAGATTCCATGTCCATCAACTTGTGGCGCATTTCTTTTTCCTCGATCAAGGTCTGGTTGACACCGCGTTCATGGTCGCCGTCCTCGCTGGAATAAAGCAACAGGCTACTATCTTCACGGTCGGGCAAGGGAGGAGGTAGTAATGAAGCGTTGAAATCATCGTGGTCCTGCTGCTGGTCTCTTGTTGATGTTCTGTATTCTTGGTGGTCTTCCTCCTCCTCCTCATCCTCCTTGTTGGCGTCCATCATCGTTCCTGTCATTGTTGCTGTTGTTGTTGTTGTATCTTGTCCTGATAATCTCTCCTCCTCCTGCTGCTGCTGCTGTTGCCCCTGCTCCTCTGGTCTTCCATCCTGGTCGTCCTGCGCTGGAGCGTCGACAGCACTCCCAGGCGCGTCGTTGTGGTCCATGATAATAACGGTCGTGGCAGTCGTATCGTAGGCGCTGTCGTTGTTTTTTGGGTGTGGAGGCGGAGAACAAGTTGATGCTGCTGTTGTCGTGGTGGTGGTGGTGGTGGTGGTGGTTGTTATTGTTGCCGAGGGGAAGGCGCTCACCCTGCGGCCGGCTCTCGTCGTCGCTCTTCAACCACGACCAAAGACCAAACGATACTGGCAGCTGCTGCAATGGGAGCGAAACTCTGTCTGCCGAATGCGACTCCTGACAAGTGCAGCTACGAAGATTAACCGGCAGTCAAGCCTCCTGGCCTGTGCTGGAGCCGCCGTCGACAGGGCGACGGGCTTTCCGAAGGGGCAGTGATCTGCGCTGGTCAATGGCCCTATTTGTACAGGCCAAAGAGAGTATTCCAGAGGAAGGAGAGAATGGGAAGGATGGACAGAGGGGGAATTGGAGAGGACGGCTATGGTCAATGGTATCTGCAGGGACAAGGGAATACTAACAAGAAGATTAATCTATTGCTTAGTCTTTACTCTTCCTTCCTATACCTAGAGCCCAAGATAGGTCACACTACAGACTCATGATAGCATTCTTTGGACTCGCGGCCAGATGCTTTGACACCAAACAGCCCTATGTGGGTTTGACGCTTCCTTTGAAGGATGAACCAGAAAGGAGACCAGAGGGTAATCCTTGTCGAGAGAACTCGCCCATGACTTGAGAGTGCGTGCATCGTCCACTGTCAGCGTGTCACAGGTGAACTCAAACGGCAGCGCAGATTACTAAAGCGCAATAGACAAGATGATGAATGCTGATTGAAAACAGGCTACACTGGCTAAAACAGTATGGGAGCGAATTCTGTGGTTGATGTCCGCCCTGCTGAGTCCATGCCTACGGAATCTCTAGGGAGCCGAGCTTCAGTCTGTCTGTCTTCTTCGCTGTTTGGAAAGCAGGGATCTTTGATAGCTGTGCCAGTATCAAGAGTGTCTTGCAAGGAAAAGGTCTTTGTCTAATAATTTCGCCATGGCATCGGAGTTAGGGCTTTCAGAGAAATGGTCCGGCCTCGTGTTCTGAGCCAACTACCACCTTCCATGGCTGGCTTTTGTGCCACAAAATAGCTGGCCTGTCTATAATTCTTATTCCTGCATATTCCTGTATAAACAGCGTAGGGAAAGGAAGAGATCATACATACTCAGGATAAATAGGGTAACCCAACAAGAAATCTCGACTGCCAAATCCCTGCCTTTGTTTTGGAGGTATTGTATCCTTTTGCTATGCTAAACTATTTCCTAGCAGTGCTCACCAACATATAAGGAGCAGCTAAAATACATACCAGGCTCACTTGCCAGGGTTGTGGGAATATTTGCTGGTGGTGGCCAGTCTAAGAGAGGGATAGATGGATGATAGTTGCTTAGTTGATTGCTGCACATGAGGAATCTAAAGAATGAGTGATCAGGTGACTGAAGCGACAGGCAAATACAAGAGATGGATCTGGATGAAACAGCAGGGAGGGAGATGGGTGCAAAAAGAAGAGAAGGGAACTGACAGGGGAGGATTGAGATTCTACTATCACTCGCTTAGGCCTATTGTACGGTTGACGCACGCCTAAGCAGTACGCAGGGTGCATGCACCTTCAAAAATATCTTCCTTCAGGAATATCTAGAAAGCCTAGTGAATGAAAAGCTACCAGATGCCTTCAGCCTGCTTCATGGGAATGCAGGAAATGAATGGGTGTAGCAGACAGTACGGGGAAGCTTCAGAATGTCAGAAGTATAATTCAGCTACCATCAGAAAAAGCCTGTTTAGGGTATACACAGCACCCCATTAAATTCATATAATAACATACATACTCCGAATGTTTGGGGAAAAGAGAAAAAAAACTATGCTGGGGAAATGGCACTTCATGACATAATAACAGAGGTTCGTGGCCTACGCATATCATTCAGAAAGAAGTAGGAAAGCAAGATGCGAGCATGAGAGAGAGAGAGAGAGAAAGGTATCATGCAGACTTGACAGCCTCCTTAGGACCCTCTTCCGCGGCGGCCTCACTAGAATTCGGGGCAATATTTTCATCCGGCGGATAGATCCGTTTCTTCTGCTCTAATGCTGCATGAAGCGAGTCAATATACGTGCGGAATTTCACAATCTCCCGGAGCAAGTATGACGATTTCCGCTCGAAATTCGACATTGCCTTGGATGCGTTGGGATGGCGTGGGGAGAAGGCCAGGATCATCGCTGGCCGACGTTCGTTGTGTCGCTGGAACTCATTCTCCGTACTCTGCACGTACTCCTGCAGCGCCTTGAGTTGGTCCTCCTCCGATAGGTTCGAGGCCACCATGCTCTGTTGAGGGGGTGCCCAGTCGCTGATGTTGACTCGATCCGCTGGCAGTTTGGGCCGAGCCACTTGCTGGTCAACGGAGCTCCGAATCGAACTCTGGATGCTGGTTCGTGTCCCAGCTGCCGAGGGGGGCCGTTTGCCAGGGTGGTTCGCATTAGGATTAGGATTAGTGTTATTATTATTATCGCTGTTGTGGATTAAAGCACTGTTGATGACGGCATCGCTCCATCCATACTCGATATTGCTAATACCGCCAACCAGGGGTTGCTTCGACAATCGAGCACTCCAATAGTTGGCCGTAGAGATGAACTCGCGTACAATCTCCGGTGTACCGACCTGGAACAGATGCACGGCACCCGTGGGCAGACTCAGAGCCCAGACGTGGGGACGGGACTTGGAGTACCCTGGAGGCGGTAATGCGCTAGCAATCGTCTGGCGAAGAAGGAATTTCCAGACTTCCTCGGCGTTCGACATCCAGTTCCCTCCTCCGACGACCACACTACCGGGTTGGCGTTTGCCTTTCTGGTTTTGTTTGGCCCGTGTAGCAGGGTTAAACGAGAACAGGCGCATCCAACCTTGCTGGATAACAGCGAAGCATTCGTTCCAATTCCGGTCCTTGGCCCGCTTGTCGACAGAGTCGAGATGATGCTTGTGTATCAAGCTACCTTCTTTAGCCCACGGTGCGCCCGCGAGCTGCAACGTCTCGTCCTCCAGGAGAGGAGTAGCATGATCCTCAGCACTAGCAATCGAATTGGCGGAGTCTTCTCGGATGATGGCCTGACTCAAAGCGTTGGCGAAACCAATGGATTGTTTATACTCGCCACGCGGATAGTCCGATCCGAAGGAGTCGACCGAAACCGACGTCAATTTACCCAGAGAGTATTTGCTCCATGTGCTGGAAGCAGACGGGCTCCAAAGCGAAGCCTGGTCGTCGAGACTGGTCCGGCTGGAGCCCATTGCCGACGGAGGGTATAACCTGGCGCGCGAGCGAGGCTTGGAAGACCACCGTGCCGTCCCATAGCGCGAATCGGCGGACCGACCACGGGGGTAGATGTCGGAGCCACTTCTGCTGATTGTGCTGGGGCTCCTTCGGAGGCTAGTGTTATGGTTCGCACCGAGCAAGTTGTTGGATGGCGTTTGCGATTCTGCCTTTTCTGGTTGAGCGCCAAACAGCGGAAGTCTTTCCTTCTGAATTGAAGAGTAGAACTCCTTGAGGACGACTTCGACCTGTTGTTCCCACGCTCGCATGGTTCCGTAGAATGGCATGCTGACCAACGGGCCCGTGTCACCCTCAAAATCGGCCGCGGTCGCTTTCCCGGAGAGGTCTGCCCTGGATATGCGATTCACCAGCCTCGTAGGCTGTTCTGTTGTAGGTGATGTCACCTTTTTGGGACCCGTCTCGAAGTCGTCTGGTGCTGCATCAATTGCGACCCGATGAATAGTCGGCAAGGTGTTGCGGACGAATTGAGGCCTCGTCATCTTCTGGTCAATATCCGCGAGATGCAGGTCGGTATTCAACAAAAGAATAGAATAGCAAATCGTATGGACGACATCTAGAACCCCGGTTAGACCAAACTTGGAACAGGAAACAAAAAAAAAAAAAAAACTAACCTGCAGCTTTGAACCCATGGTTCGGATTGCACCGACACCAACGACTGGAAAACGCATCCAACACCCGATCGATTTGCTGAGTCTCTCCTTTCAAAATTAGCCGACCGCATAAACTACGGAGACCGGCTAGAATATGCATGTTGGACCAGTCAAATATGTCCATGTATGCTTCTCGGATGATTCCACGGTCAGGATCTCCCAACCAAGCAGCAGCCGGCTCATTCCCGACAACCTCATCTTGGCTATCGAACAGCTTTTGTGCTTGTTCCCTATCTGCTGTGGTGGGGCCTGCATCTTCAGCATTCTTCTTGGTGTTGTCTTCGTCCGCTTTGCCTTCTGCATGCTCCGAGTCTCCCCCTGGGCGAGGCACAGGAACAGCATCAGAAATGGTGCCTTCGTTGGAAGTTGTGTCCGACATGTCGTTATCCGCTCCCGGGATGATCAGCTTCGGCGGTTTTGGCCGTTCTGATGTTTCGGGAGGTGTTGAGCTCCTATGCGGGAAATCCTCCACCACAGGGGATAGAGAAGTGGGAGGCACGGAAATCAGCGGTGGTGCCAGTCGGGTCGTCGTCAAGCTCGAGAGCGAATCCGTAATTGCATCTTTGCCCCGGCTTGGGGACGCAAGGGGCGGAGAGGCGCCGCCGACGTCAGCAGACTTGGATGTCGAAGCTTCGTCTCCACTGCTGTTGGCCCCGAACGACGTGTCCAAACCGCCCAAGGGGACTGGAGGATATCTGGATCTCGACCCGCCAGCGGGAGGCACAGAGCTTCCTCTCTTTTTCTGAGCTGCAAGGGCACCACCTGACCTCGTGGGATCTGCATCGTCTATAGCGGTTTCCCGGCCATGGTACTCCTTCGAAGTACGATGCACCGCCGGCGGAGGGGCATCTGAAATGAAAGGGTTCATAACCTGCCGCAAGCTGCTTACAGGACTCGGTTCCGGCTTGGTAGAATCCAATGCCCTTGGGTTCAGGCTTTGCGGCGGAATAGTGATCGGGGGTGGGACGCCATCGGCGACGGACTTCTTCCGCCGGCGGAAGAATGAAGACTTCTTATTCACTACCTGGCGCACAGATGGGCTGGGGGCAGGTGCATCATTCTTAATGGATTGTTTCCTGAGCTTCGGGGGTTCGGGTTGTGGTTGTGGTTCTGGTGTCGGGGTCGTATAGGAAAGATTGTCTGCGACAGGAGGATGAGAAGGTGCGGTCTTGGTCGACCCAAAGACGCGCCGGAAAAACCCGGGGCGCTCCCTGGGCGGATTGGGATCAGGTGGAGGCGGAAAAGCAGGGAAAGTAGGTTTGTTGTATGAGATGGTCGGACTTGGAGCCGGAGGTTCTAGCGTACTGCCGCCCAGGACGGGTGGAGGCTCAAGGTCCATCTCCACCGACTCAGCTCTCCTGATAGTGCTAATGTCCTCTGGGCGGGACTTCTTTTTGGTTGGATTCGGGCGCGATGACGACTTTGTACTGTTCTTTCGAGACGTTACTGTGGTCATCGAGGACTGCGGGTTCAGCGAGTTGGCGTAGTCGGCCTGCGTGGGAGACTGGTATCTCCTCGGACCTGCTGGAACACTTGGAGTGGGCGCGGCATCGAGATCATCATCACCGTAATGTAGGGTTTCGTCGTGGAAAGGGGGGAAAGGGGTGGTCTTCTCGTCATTGTCCAAGCTTGCAGAATGTGCATCGCTGCCCGACTCTGCACGTGTTCTTGGGTTGTTGGAGGGCCCAAAATCGATGGTGGACGAGATACTCCCCTTGCTTTCCTCTCTCTCCCAGCGTGGCGGTGGACTCGAGCCTATAATATTTGGTTGCGCTCGCGAACGCATCCCCTCATAGCCCCTAATACTACTGCCTGCCCCTCTCGGGCTCGATGGGTAGTTGGAACTGCTGTTGCTCCTGCGGCCACTGGCTGTCTGGATTCCATAATGGCTGACACCCCCCTCCTCATACGCAGCATCGTTCTCGGATGATAGTGAAGAGGAGAAGGTATTGCCTCGGTAGCGGCCCGGGGATTCGGAATCTTGCGAAATGCGGTCATTAGAGTCCGGGTCGAGAGCTGAATGAAACAAACGATAATCGTCGAGAACCGATGTGCCAGCTGAGAACTGATCCAGCGACAGCAGCATGTTATCCACGATTGAAGTCCGGGCAGCGTGTTTAGGGGATAGCGACAGGTCATGGGGATCTCGTTCATCCCCTGATTCCGTGCTACTGTTTGCGGTGTCGGTGCCGGTTGTATCGTCCGGAAACGCCTCTCGCTCAGATGGTCGTCTCTGCTTCTGGTTTGCCCTCGTGGGTGTTGTCTGGAAGCTGCTGGCGGTTTGCGCAGGGGGGGTTCGTGGGGGGGAAGAAAGGTCGGAGGGCTGTTGGTTGTAGACGGCAGCTTTGCCTTTATCACGGTCCATTGTGAGCGTTTATATTGGAATGTGCTTTTCGCCTTTCGAAGGTTCAGATCATCTGGTTCTGGGTATGGCACAAACAAGTCGCAGCCTGTCAACGCGTTGTAGGGTCCAACGGCTATATACTAAGGGTGCAATTATCCACCCCCGGGTGGGATGAGAACCTTCACTGGATGGTCCACGAGGAATTTCCTGCTGTTTGTGAGGACACCGCTAGACTTTATCTGGCGTCGATTTTGAAACACCAGTGTGTCACTGGCCTGGAATCGCATGAGGCACAGAGGCGTAAGGAGA
This sequence comes from Aspergillus sp. MA 6038, assembly GCA_003004525.2. NCBI lineage: Eukaryota > Fungi > Ascomycota > Eurotiomycetes > Eurotiales > Aspergillaceae > Aspergillus > Aspergillus sp. MA 6038. The sequence goes on along the minus strand of PQME02000095.1, from coordinate 68,018 downwards.
GGAAGGGTCTCACAGCGGCGGAGGGAGTAGCAGAAAGGGAGGGGGGGAGAGGAGAGGGTTGAAGAGTACCAAAGAGATAAAAGACGGCAATAAGGATGAGAAGTATAGAATTTCCAAGACGCTGCTTGCGTTGCTGCTGTTGCTGCTGCTGCTAATGTCCGTCACGGATCCGTGGAGAGGAGGGATTAAAGCGTGGGAGAGTCAAGAGAGAACGAGAGAGACTAAGGAGAGACAAAAGCTGGAGAGTTAAGGTTATTGTGCTGGACACTCCCCACCTGGCCCATTATTATTAGCAGTCCACCACCACCACCGCAAAACTAACAGCAGTAGTTAATACCGGATAATTATCAGAGAACTAAGGAATAATTGATCTTCAACTGTCTGGGCTAACTGTTTTCTATTGAAAGTTTCGCCATTGCGGATGGACCACTGTCTGTCTGCTGTCTGTATGCTCAGGGGCAACGCTGTAATTCAGGTACAACCCGAGGACCACAGTTAGTCTCAATCGCCTGGACAGGCCTTGGGTTTGGTCCTGAATCATGCAGAATCGCAACCATTTCCCTGCAGGGGTATTGCGCTGGAGTCTGGTCTTTCCCTTGCACGGTACGTTTGGCATGGTGCAGAATTCCTCCCCCTGGAGCATATCAAAGAAATCCAGAGCGCCCCACCTCACAGTTCGAAATAATACGGGAGCAATATATGTATTCGGGATCGATCGTAATCTCAACTGTCAAACGGTCTGCCCTGTCAGACCAGTTGCTGCTCTCGGCAACTTTGCTGCCGTACTCCGTACTTGTATGTATTTTTGCTGGTGGAGAGACCCGGATGATGAACTGTTCAGGGTCACAATCAATCCCGGTCGTATTTGGTGGTGCCTAAAACGCATATCTTTTGCCTCCTGTCCGTCTCTCGTGCTTTGTCTTGCAGATCGACTAGTACTCTGTACAAGTACGGAGGTCCGGACGTTCTGATTGGGTGCGTTAGAACCTGTCACCTGTATGTATATCCTTCCATTAGCGGTTTCGCACATACATGCAGAGTGCAGCAAACGTTTCGCTTATCCACACAGGATATCATCGAGCTCGATTTGCGCTCCTCATTCTTATGGCTGTGCCTGGTTTCTGTCGCTATCCTCGGGAGTGTTCAAGCTGTTTTATGCTAGCACTGAAAGTCAACAGAAGAATCCTGACGATACGACCAATTTGGAGTCCATCTTGTCTGCGGATTCCAGGCGAAGTCGTCAGTACTCCGTCCTACTCCAGAGAAGGATAGATCGTATATGAAATGCAGAGCGCAGAAGAAACACGCATAACATAGACTAATCAGTCATCGTCCCTACAGATGCGGCATCAAGTCCCTGTATACCTATGTCCCAAAGCGGAACGGCACTACGTTCTCCCGACGACGGATGACATAATATCGCGACGTCCATTAGTTGGTTACAACGCTGGCCAGCAGTAAATAGTCCGTCCAGAACTCGCTCGATTCCACGCCAGGGATCTTTTCTGGTCATTCTTGATTCTCCTCGAGTATTGCTTGAGGGCAGAATAATTTGGCAGACACGATGAATCCACAAATCTCCCTCCCCCGCCAACATGGCGGTCCGTCCACGTTTGGCTCGACACCAGCAAGCCGAGGGTCCAGTATACGGATGCCGCGTTTCTTTAAGAGGTGAACTCACCCTCCTCTTATCTCTCTGGCATTGCCTATATGGATAGCAGCGCGTGGTGCAGGGCATTCGGAGCTGTAGTTTTGGGCAATGGTTGAATGGTGAGGCTGACTGCGTGGACAGGCTGTTCAAGTTTCCGCAGATGGACTTCGAGATGGCCATCTGGGAGATGACCTCGCTGTTGATTGCGCCCAAGAAGGTGTTCAAGTCAATCTACTATCATGTGGGTATCCCGGCTCATTCTTTATCTGGTTGAATTCCTTGCTAACAATCCGTTTCTAGAAACGTACGTGAACCTCCGTTCCTCACTCCTAGCTGACAGAAACCCGTACTGATCAATTCCCACCTCCAGAGACTAAGAATACATGGCATCGACCGGACCCGTCTTTCACGCACCTTCTCTCCTTCTTCTTGCTCCTCGCAGCACTCGCATGGGGCCTCGCATATACACCGTCGTTCGGCGCGATCCTCCGCCTGTCGTTCTACTTCATCTTCGTCCACTTTATCGGCTCATCGCTCCTCATTTCCACGATTGCCTACTTCACCATCGGACGATTGTTCGGTCCCGGCGGCGCAGCGGCCTCTCTGACGGGGTTCCGGGGCTCGCGTGGCCGAAGACGAGGCGCCGCGCAAGGGTTATTTGAACAGCCTGGGGAAAAGGATCAACTGGAGTTTGGATACTGTTTTGATGTGAGTAGCCAGCGGAAACCAAGAGGCACTTGTGGCTGACAATACTGTCGATCAGGTTTCCAATCGGGCCTTCTTCCCCCTCTATCTCCATCTCTATGTCGTCCAATTCCTTCTCTTGCCGCTTCTCACCCGCAGCGGGAACTTCCTGGCCGCGTTCCTTGGAAACACACTCTATTTGTCTGCGTTCATCTATTACACTTACATCACGTTCCTGGGGTACAACTCCCTGCCGTTCTTGCATAACACGGAATTGCTCCTTCTTCCGATCCTGGTCTTCGCGGTGTTGTGGCTTGTCAGTTTGATTGCTGGCTGGGGGGTAGTGATGCAAGGACACAGCGTCGAGGGCTTGTTCTGGGGAGTTTGATTGTTGTCCTTCATTACTTGGCAACATTGTTGATATATTCTTGTGATTTGGTAGGCGTCGGTGTACTTGGTTTCTTATTGTCTTTTTTTTTGATTGGCTCCATATTGGCATGGCATCGGGCTCGATCTTAGCGTTCTTTATAGAGGGAGATGTTTTCTCAGTTCTGTCCCCAAGTGATATATCATTGCAGTCATTAATCCTTATACATGAATTCGATCATTCGAATCCACTTCCATCTGTCTGCCTGCCTGCCTGTCTATTTCTTCTTCCCTCCGCCCTTCTTACCCGTATTCTTCTTGGCCAGCAGCGCCTCCCGCTGCGCCGCCTTTTCCTTCGCAGCGGCCTCCCTCTCCTCCTTCTCCACCTGCTTCCTTACCCGTTCCGCCTCGCGCTGCTCGCGAACAATCGCCAACCGCGCCAGGTCCGCCCGCGCCTCGTCCGTCTTGCCCTCCGCATGCAACTTCATGTACCGCTCGCGCTCCTGCTGCGCCTCGATCGCCTCGCGTTCGCGGCGCGATAGCTGCGAGAGGTCTCCCTTGGACTTGCCGGCAGCGCCAGCAGCGCCAGCAGCAGCCCCATCCTCGTTGCTATCCGTCTTCTCGAGCTGTTCCCGGGATTTGGCGGTGTGATTGGGGTTCGCAGGGAGATCCGCACCGGCGCCGTCACTGGCAACAACAGCAGCAGCAGCAGCTTCGTCTCGACCCGCAGCATCGCTAGAACGCCTTTCCTTCCCCTTGCCCTTGCCCTTCACGTCACCATCACTATCACCATCATCGGAATCCAAATCCGACGGCGGCAGATCACCCGGTCGAGTGGCCATTTGCTTCCGTCGAGCGATGGCAGCTTGTTTCTTGGATTTAACGGCGGCGCGACGTTCTTCGCGGGTCATTTGAGAGGTTCCCCCTGCTGCTGCTCCTGCTTCTGCTCCCGCGGCGCCGGTCTGGCCTTCGTCGTCGGAGTCAGAGGCGGATTCCTCTTCAGAGCTGGAGTCGTTTTCTTCATCGGAGGAGCGAATTTCATCTTCAGGATCCTAGTAGCACAATCAATCAGTATACTTGTAACTAATTATTGTAGTAAAGAATGCAATGGCGAAGGGGGGGTCAGGGGTCCATACCCGCCATAAGCTAACAGGATTCCCATCTTTGTCGCGTGGTAGGATATCTCGACTGAAATGTTTCCCACCTGTTCAATCAGCTTGGCCTCCTCGAGTGCTTATGTATGAGGTGGTTGGTGGCCCGTACCTCCTCGACTGGGCTTGAACTTCCCGCGCGGCGGCATGATGTCGTATCTCTGTTCGTGGGGTAGAGTGTCGGCCCGGGGAATCTATAAGCTGTTTGTGTTAGCGGCGGCGGGGGGTCTAGATTATATTCAATGATTCACGTACAGGTTTGTCCAGGCGTGTTTCAAGGGGAAAAGGGCTCTTGAACAGCCAGCCAGAGAGGTGAGGTTGAGTCACGGACTCACGATGGAGAATCGGATATCATCATGTTTTTTTCTTTTTGCGGGAAGATTACATATCCACTGCTCCACCGCGAAGCAATCCGAGCAGCCCTAACAGAACTGTCCACTAAGGGTCCCTCCGTGTATATACAAACAAATACATAGATTATATTCTACGCTATGAACACGGTATTACATGCGTTGCCAAGCAAACCCCAACTTGGCCAATCGCGCCGCAACCAAAGTCACCATGCCCGCGACAACCGCACTGCCCATGAACATCTGCGCATACAGATAGCCACCATGATCCGCCTGGACCAGAGCACCGGCGACAGGCGACCCGATCAGCGCTGCGACGCCCACCACACTGAGCACCATGCCCATGCGCACGCCGGTCTTTTTCAGATCCGTCGTGAGCGTGCTCAGCGTCGCCGGGAACAGAGACTGGATGCCGGCCGCCGCGAGACCGTAAATCGCCGCGAACGCATAGAGGCCCCCGAGACCCGTCACGCCGCTCCAGCCGTACGCGACCACGCCCGTGGCCAGGCTGAACGGGATCAACATGTTCAGCGGACCGGTGTACCGATCGGCCAGCGCGTTGGGGATGATACGACCCAGGATGCCGACGCCGTTCATGACCAGGAGCAGATCGATCGAGGTGGTCTGCGAGACGCCGACGATGTTGCGGCCGAAACTGCCAATGTAGAAGAATCCCACGTAGATGCCCGAGAAGTTGAGGAACATGCCGATGGCGAAGAGGAGATACGGCAGTTCCTTGAACGCGCCCCATTCGACCATCGGGCCGCTCTTGCGCGGGGGCAGCCTCTGCCGCAGTAGGATGAGACTGGGGGTCAGCGTGGCCAGCGAGATAAACCCCAAGGTGCGGATGGTCCATGGATATCCCACCCGGGGAAGAAGCCTCATCACCACTGCAGGGAAGACGAGCCCACCCGTGGCCGACCCGCAGGCCGCGATGCCAATCGCCACGGCCCGGTTCTTGGTGAAATAGGTCGGCATGAGGGCCACCGTGGGACAGAACATGAGGCCACAGCCCAGGCCCTGTCCGAGACCCTGGGCCAGGAATAACTGCCAGTACTCCGTGCACAGCGAGGTCATGAAGATACTGAACACCTCCAGCACCGCACCCCCGGTCAACACGGCCTTGAAGTACCCCGCATCCGTCGCTCGACCGGCAAACGTCCCGACGAAGAAGAGCAGGAAGATCTGGATACTCCCGACCCAGGAGATGTCCGATGGCGGATGGCCCAACGTCTGGACATAGTACGTCTGGAACACGCCAAAACTGTTGATGTAGCCCCAGGTATTAAAGATCACCATATGCGCCATAGCCACCTGCAGCCACGCCCTCCAGCCGCCATCCGGCGGAGGCCCGATGTCTTTCCCGGAATCTCTGGTGCGCACGAGCGAGAGGGTTCGCACCGCCAGACTGCCTCCTTGACTGGCATTGCTGCGTGTCTTGGCGAGGTCTGCTGATTCTTCGTCCTGGTGGGCATTCCCGGCGTCGTCGTCCTCGTCGTCGCGGTTCTCCTCCACCGTGGATTTTTCGTTGGGCGTGGAGTCAACTGCCAAAGTGGAGGCCATGTTAGCGTTCCTGAACGAGCAGATATGAAGAGGAACACTAGTCCTAAGGGAGGGGAGCATGGTTGACTGGTTAATCTGGGGAAGATTGGTCATCGCACAGTGGATCCGGATGTCAGCCCTAAGATTGACATTGTCGGGGCGAAGGCCGAGACGCAGTCATTCCTGGACAGTGAACAGCGACAGCGACAGCGACAGAGGCCTATTCTCTTCTCTCGAGCGATGGCTTCTACGTCTCATGCCGGATTCTGCATTCTCATTCGTCTTCCTACCAACGGCAGTGCATCAGCAGCAGTAACCATGCATCCTCTGCTCTCCAGCATCAATACCCGCGGCTATATCTCCGTTTCGGGTTAGCATCCGGCATTCCTGATCGGGAATTATCTCCGCCCCCGCATTCTTCACATCCAGATCTATAGAAAATATTCAGTTCATAAATATGCATTGGGTAGTCATAGTAGTCATAGTGATGCGTACGGTATTAACAGGGTCCGAAACTAAAAGGATATCTCGCTGATACAGTCCTACTGATGAGAATAGTCACTCAACACCGCCTCTGCAATCTTCTCTGCCATCGCGTAGAACACGGTCATAACATGCGCCGACAACTGCGTCGGAGCCACAGATCCATCCACCACCCGCAGACCCGAGACACCATAGACGCGGGCCGTCGAATCCACCACCCCTCCCAGCTCCCGGGCCATCATGGAACAGGTGCCCACGGCGTGGTAGTTGGGCCGGAACTGACTCTGGACGTGCCGGACCCATTGGTGCAGGCTGGCATTCCGGGGCACGGTGTCGTAGCCGGGCCGCGACTCGCCGGCGATGTACTGGGCCATGGGGTGCTTGGTGGTGAGGTCGCGGGTGAGCCTGGTGGCGGCGGCTTCGCCCAGGAGATCGAGTTCGTTGAGGTAGTATTGCGGGTTGTTGGCCAGACGCCGGAGGTAGGGGTCTTTATCGAGGATGTGCACGTAGCCACGCGTGAAGGGAATCAAGTCCCAGATGTCGAAGTTCACCTTGCCGTTGGTATCCATGAAGATCTCGGCGTAGGCCACGTTGTCGTGGACGAGCCAGTCGCGGTAGTTCTCGTATTGGACTCTCAGGGCGGTAGCGTTGTGGAATCCACCTCCTGCCACGACCTCGTCGGCCCATTGCTCCAACTTCGTGTTGAGCAGCTCGTGCGCCTGCGGGGCGAAATCACCAAAGGTCTCGTTGAAGGTGGCGAAGTAGACGGCTTGACCCTGCCCGGCACCAGCATCGGTAGTCCGGTAGCGGAGGTTGGAGACCGTCTGGTCCTGGAGGTTGAGACCCACGGGGAGGTCGACGACTTGCTGGATGCCCACGGAGTCCAAGACGGATTTGAGGCCAATGCCAGAGTGCTCGAGGATCGCGGGAGAGAGGGTCGATCCGGCCGCCAGCAGGACCTCGTGGCGCGCGTAGGCCTCGAAGTGTTTGCTTTGATCCGTCCCAAACTCGACTCCCGTGGCTTTGATGGTGCCCGCGGACTGGTCGAGCAGGACCTTGCCCACCCGCTGGCCAGTCAAGACCTGCAGGTTCGGTCGACGGTAGTTGGGCAGTAGATACTCCCGCGCGGCGTCCGAACGGACCTGGTCCTCATTCAGGGTGTTGGGGATCATGGACACACCATGCGGGTCACCACAACCCACATCCTTCTGCACCGGAACACCTTCCTTGCTGGCCGTGTCCATCAGCGCCTTGACCACGGGGGAGTAGGCCTCGCCCGTGTCACGGAACCCAACATGGATGGTGCCATTCGTACCGTGACACTGGGGGTCGAAGTAGTGGCCCGCGTCGATCTGCTTCTGGTTGGGAGCGCGCGCATGCTCGATTCGGTGCATATACTGGACCAGGTTGTCCCAGTTCCAGCCTGCATTGCCAAACACGGTCTCCCAGCTGTCCACCTGGGACTTGTGCGGACGCGTCCAGGACCCCCCGTTGATGAGAGTCGAGCCACCCAGCCCATGACCGGAGTGAACCACCTCGGTGCGATTGTTGGCACTCAGCTCGACCGTTTCGAACGCATAGTCGACCGACGTACCAAAGATCTCCCCATAGGTGTTGAGGTTCTCGATGATGGGGCCGCGGCTGGACTCGTAGAAGCCACTCTCGATGACCAGCACGTGGATCTTGGGGTTTTCCGTCAGACGGGCAGCGATGGTCAGACCGGTCAAGCCACCACCCGCAATGATATAGTCCCACGTGGTGTTGGCGACCTTGGTGGGATCCGAGAGCAGACGAGGCTCTATATCAAACTGGCTGGTTCGCCCTTTGGGCAGAGCCGTAGTGGCTGCGAGGAACAGAGACCAAGTCAAGAGCGACTTCATGACGGCCTAGGTATACCAAATAAGGCCAGAGAGAATGATGCAGAGGGTTTAGAAATATGAGAGAGAAGAAAAATCTGCTGGTTCCGTGGAGGGTTACGTTCCTTCTCGTGCTTTATACATAAACTTTCGGGGAATTTTCAGCTATGGTTCTGCCCGCCGATATGTGCACATCCACGCTTCCGGAGATCGAGTCTGGGACAAGAACTCCCCATGGCCTTTGCAAAACCCTTCTAACCCTCTCTATTGCATCGACACGGGCAGCTTCGCCTGATCATCCACGAGCGAATCACAGCGGAACTGGGGCCGCGGTATCAATCAGTTGCATACGTACAGCATGGCATATACAGATCCACAAGGTAAACCAACCCCCACGGGCTAAGGACCAAATCAGCCATGTTGGTAGCGACTCCGTCGACGAGGGCTTGCTCTTCTTGGGAATATCTCGCACATTGGCGTGTTCGTTTGTTCGCCGCGGACGTTGGGTGCCCACAGCTTTGATAGACAAGTCTCGCCGATATAGGACCCGGAGCACGGAAGCCCAGACCGCAGAGGGTCCAAGGGACCGACTATCTCAGGAATTGCACTCGGTGAACCGAGAATGACGAGGGAAAAATAAGATGGAAACAATGATTCCGAATCGGCAGACCGAAGGCAAGCCGAGTACCTCTGGGTCTTGGACCATGCGCCCCGTTGCCGGGAACCAATGATGCCAACGAACCGGTGGATAGTTCGCAGCTTAAGGCGTAGAAGCCAATTCAGGAACGGCATGTTCTTATATTGAATGTGGCATGCTCACGGAACGTCCTCTTCCTCTCGGATAGACCCTCCCTCCCGGTATCTGACAGGTGGAGCCCGTTCCGGCAGTTAATTGCAGAGGTGTCTGTCTGTCAACTTGGGTTCTGGATCAACGTGTTCAACTCGAATGCGCGCCGGGAATGAAGGCACCAGTGCAGGATGCAGGGTTGGCCCCAGCCCTACATGACCGGGAAGTCATCACAGCATACAAATTCCACGTCTGAGGTGCTTTCCCTGTCCTCACTTGCCTCTGGCTCAGCGCAAAAAAAATTTTTTTCTCGGCATGGAACGGGACGATCTGCGGTCTATCAATTAGCTTCCTTGGTCGATCTCATCCGCGGACCAGTCAATGAGCCTGGTCACTAGAACCGCAGTGGGCAGCAGTGGGCAGCAGTGGGCAGCAGTGGGCAGGAGTGGGCAGGAGTGGGCAGGAGTGGTTAGAATGACGGGCTCTCGCCGTGGTGGTTCCGTGGGTGGCAGCCCGCCGTCGACGGAGATCAGGATAGTTACATAATTAAGGGCATCTCGTGGTAATAACTTACTTCGTCAGTATCCATTATCCATGAAATAAACAGTCCGATATGGTGCCGGACTCCGTCTGTTTCGAGGCCGTTAGTTCGAGCTTCCAATTCTCCGTAGTCGGACTGCGATGTTTACTGCGGAGGCTCTGTACTGTAGGAATGTCGCTTCGCTATAATTTTCCTTTTCTGCCCTAGGGTTGGACTATATCTCGTTTAGAGGCCCTCGTTTTACAAAATCCATAGTAGTGCTCCCAAATTCATGTCTATCTATAAGTACTCTGTAGTAACAAGCAAAGTCCGTTTCAATCCCGAGTCAGCAGTAAACCGGAGCTGCTGAAGGAGATAGAAAGAAAGAGAAAACACCAAATAACGACTAAATTAAAGAGTAGTCCGGTTTGCTCTATATGACGCGGATGGACGGCCTGTTTGGATATATAACGGTGTGTCTGTCGTGTCAGGTCGTACCAAATTAGATCGCTCTGTTTTTTGTTTCTGTCGGTTATGTTGCCCGGATACTCCTTGACAGCGAATTAATACTCCTGGCTACCCGAGCTGTTCAACATTGATACCGTCCCGATTACATCGGCCGGCTCGAGGAGGTGCCAATTGGCTTCCGTCTGCTTCGAGCTCGCGCCGACGGTGACGGTATAGACGTGAGAGGACGGAAGGTCGAATTTCTGAAGTGCGCGGAACATGTCTGAATATCGTTAGCAAATGTTGAAGAGGGGCAAGGGGCAGGAGCAGGGGCGGGGCAGGACATACCCTCGTCTGTAAAATCATCGCCCAAACATAGGATGAAATCGGGCGCTTTCCCCGGCGTCGTGCCATACTCATTGACCAGTCGAGTGGCAATGAATCCCTTGTTGACAAAAGTCGGTCGAACTTCGAGATTCGCCTTCCCTGCCATCACTTCCACATCCCATTTCTTGCCTACCGTCTCCTCCAACTGCCTCCGGCACTCGCGCGCTTGGAAAGCTCCGTATTCGGGGTCGGCCCGGCGATAGTGCCAAGTCAACGCCACACGTTTTCGTTCGATGAAGGAGCCCTGAGTCCGTTCCGCGTAATGTTGGAACACTTCCATCACATCCTTTTGCCATGCCATGTCCGACGTCTCTGCGAGGTTCTCCCAGTCGTCCGAGCGAGGTTTCCGAATGAAGCAGCCATGTTCCGCACTCAAGCCCAGCTCGGGGATATGGCCCATCCACTCATCCAGGAAAGCTTGGTCGCGGCCGCTGATGATCCAGACGGCATTGCGCGGGTCGGCCGCCAGGCTCTTGATGGTTCGCAACACGCGGTCTGATGGTATCGCCGCTTGTGGATCCTTGACAATGGGAGTCAAGTTCCGTCGTAGTCAAACATGAACAGTCGCTTCCGGGCCCTGCGATACTGCCGCACTAATTTGGGACGATCGAGTGCCGGAGTTGACTCGGACTGGTCAAAAGACGAGAGGTTCGTGAGAAGGCGGTCGAGATACTGATTAGACCAGGCCGCAACCGTGTTGGTAGTCACATGCTTGTAAAGTTTTAAATGCTGCGATTTCTTTTCCTCCGGTGACATGGTCAATGCCTGATTGATGGCCCCGGCGACGCCCACCAGATCCCAGGGGTTGATGTGGATCGCATTGGACAGATTTCCCGCCGTGCCTGAAAACTCGGAGAGGATCAAAGGACTATGGTTATCCTGCTGACACAGAATATACTCCAATCCTGTCGTGTTCATGCCATCTCGGACGGTTGTGATCAACCCCACATCGGCCACCCGCAACAAGGCAAAGTATTCGTTCGGTGACAGATACTGCGGGTAGTATTGGACCGGCGAGAAACTCAATGACCCAAAACGGCCGTGGATCGAAGCGACGAGACTCGATACCTGGCTGGCGATCTTGTTTTCAGGATCCTCTTTCTCTTCCTCAACGCTGGTGGGGCTGGTGACCTGGATCAAAACGACCTTGTCGCGCCATTCAGGATACCGCTCCAGGAACACTTCGAAAGCCTGCAGTTTCTGGGCGACTCCACGGACACTGTCCAACCGGTCTCGACCAACGATGATCTTCCTTCCAGCGTATAGCCTTTTCAGCCCCAGGGCGGCCTGTTCGATCTCGGGGGAACCAAAGGCAGCGTTCTGAATCGCCCGTGCATCGATACCGATGGGAAACACGTCGACAGCCACATGAGCACCATACGCGTCCACCCCTGCGGAATTCGAATCGAACCCAAGAATCCTGGTGCAGCAAGAGGAAAAGTGTCGCGAATATGAGAAAGTTTGAAAGCCCAGCATGTTCGCACCTAACACGCCCGTGAGAACTTCCTTGCGCTTCGCCAGGCAACGTAGGAACTCGCTACTGGGGAAGGGGGCATGCAAGAAAAAGCCGATGTACATGTTGGGGGCCCGTTGGCGTAACATGATGGGCAGGAGAAACAGGTGGTAATCGTGGATCCAGACAATGTCTCCCTCCTGATACTCCTGCAAGATACGGTCTGCGAATAGGCGATTCATCCGGACATAGTCCGCCCACCAGCTACGCTCACATCGGCCATCCGTGGGACCATGCTGTTTGTAGTGTAAGAGCGGGTATAGTTCCCGTTCGGCATAACGTCTCCATCGCCCTTGGTCTTCCAACCGTAGCGTTTCCTCGGGTTCCTCGGATTCATCCGTAAGCCACACGGGGGCAATTTTCCCGTAGCGACAGGAACTCAATTGCGCGTCCAGCCGTTCCCGATCTTCCTTTCCAACTCTGATATCTTCCAGCAAAGGATGGACTGGCTGCCGGTGGTTGGCATCGACGGGCACTGGTGCCGCTGCTTTGTTCAAGGGCAGAGCGGCAGGGAGGGGGCCGGCGGGCAGTGGGTTAGGGCCTGTGGAGCTGTTGACAGAGATATGTTGCAAGGGGGTCTTCTCGGCTTCAATTGGCTCGACCTCACCGGTCCATCCAACCAAGGTATGCGACCATTTTGTATCGGAGCCTAGATGAGCGAATGAATCAAACAGCGCGGAGGTGCCGCGACGGGTTTTCAGTTTCTATATATGCAAAGGGTTTTTTAAAACCCCCTCGAAGTCAGTCTTCAAGTCCACTGCATCGCATCCCAAAGTGCACATAATCAATTAATGAGGTACAGAAGATCAAGAAGGAAAGAGGGAGACTATACCCAATCCGACCCCGACCTAAAGTACAACTTGTAAGGCATGCAGAAAGCGGCGCTGATGATTCGACCGGACAGTTGCAACCCGGGGTACTGCTCGCGCGGGTCCGTCTCTGGCACACTCTGAGGCGTACGTCCTACCAGACTCAGCTGGCGCAAAAGCTCCCTGCCGGACTTTGCATTTTTCGCAGCCTGTTCGGGAGTGGCGGGTTTGGCAACGTCAGCGTCAGCGTCGGAGGACATCGCAGCGTGAGCGCCGGGAGCCAGAGCAAAATAGGAGGGTGCGCCGGTATTTACAGGGTTTTCCGTATCGGCATCGAGACCGGGTGTAACAGAGGACGCATTGGTATAGGCACCGTCGGCGAGGGTTTTCATGCCAGTCCCGACCATGACCGGATTCGGTTGGCCATCGGGGACGGCGGGGGTCTCGTGCCCAGGGGACATGGCGGGTTGAGGAGCAGGACACGAGGGAAGACGAGAAATACCGGTTGGTCGAGGGTCTTTCGAGGATCTAGAAATGACAGGTTAGCAATAGAGCCAAAACCAGGACCGTTGAAGAGGACGGAAGGGGTGGTTGTATGGGAGCATAGTGCTCCGGAGAGAGAGGGACGCGGCGGAGGGGGGATGTTGGAGACAGCGAAGGGGCGTCATACCTGGCAGAAGCGGACGAACCGACAAAAGACTACCGGGAGAGAGAATCCATATGGGGTTAAAAGAAGATAAGAGTGATTTGAAGAGAGAGAAAGAGAGAGAGAGAGAGAGAAGTAGAAGGGGAGGAAAAGTAGAGGGGCAGGGAAGGGAAGGGAAGGGAAGAGAGGCCAGATGGTGGCAGGAAGAGAGGCAGAAGGAAAAGACACGGGAAGGGAGATAGAAGAGGGAAAGAGAGGCAAAGAAGCAGGAAAAGATACAGGATCAGACCCGGTTTGGTATTCGAATCCCACGATAAGAATCAGAATTCAAGAGAGTTGAAGAGGAAAACGTGAGGTTAAAGTGACGATGACGCTGCACTGAGAGGGACGCAGCAGGGCCGCGCTGGACGCTCTCTCTACGTCGCTAGATATATACGACACGCTTATTCTTCTATTCTCTTCCATTGCCTCTATCGTCTTCTTCTATCTCTTCCATCTCATGACTTTGCCTGTTTTGATCGCCTCGCCGTGAAGCTATCCCACCTGCGCACGTGATTACTCGTCACGTGAATCACGTGATAGTATCCCGCCTGCCCGAACGGGAAATGCGGCTCACTTCACCTTCCCATCATCGCCCGGGCTGCGTTCCGTCTTCGCTGCTTCTTCTCCCAGCCGCGTCATTCTGTCCTCATTCTGTCGTGCGGATCTGCAGTGCGACTACATGCGCCGTCTCGTCTCTGCGCCATGCCAACCCTCGCCTGATTGCGCGGTCATGCGCCGTCTTGCTCCAGGCGCTTTTCGTCCCCATTCTCGCCCTAGCCCTCGTCCACTTTCGCTGACCTCCACGCCATATTCCTTTGTTTTCTGCTGCCGTCGCCTTCACGGCTCTGCCGTGTGCCTTCGGGATGAAGAGTCTTCAAGCGTCTTCCCAGAGAGTTTGCAAAAGACGTTGGAGGCTCATCGTGCCTCCAATCGGGCCAGTCTAATTCGCATGGTGCCCGGTGGAACCCCTCCGGAGGAAGAAGACCGTTCAAAAGCACTGTTTCAGAGTAAAGCAGGCTCCAGGCCGTCCGGGAAACCGGCTACCTCGAAAGGTACAGCATCGCAACGCTCGACTGTCCCTACGTCCACAAAACGAATCTCGTCAACCCGTCTGGACCGGTCTGGGTCTGCAAAAGAAATAGAGAAATCCGGCAAACGGATATACCAACATCTACGATGGGGGACCGGCTTGACGAAACACGTGCCAAATCAGTGTCCGTGGCTTGACTATTATCCAAATGATGTCAGACGGGCCGATGCGATGGCACATCTGGACGCGGAGATCCGTGCCCTCGAGAGGTATCTGATGCCAACTCAACTTGAGCACGACCGAGTGGGCCAGCTGGCCAAGTCTGTCAGCGATACTCTCTTGAATGTCGTGCCTGAACCGCCCCAGGTGATCGGTTCCTGGCAAGCGGGCCTCGCTGTTTGTCATTCAGGCCTCGACTTCGTTCTACCGGTGCAGGATGTGGAACGATCGAGGACCCAGGGAAACCAAATTCGAAATCCCAGTGCCTCGCGTCCCCAAAATCTCGAGACCTACCACGACTTGCTGCGCGATGTGGGTCATACTCTTGAACAGACTAGGTTGTTCAACGAAGTCAGTATTCCGAACACACGGTCCCCCATCCTCATGGCCAACCATATCCCCACGGGCCTACGAGTTCAATTCGTCTGCCGAGAGGGACCGCCTCCGCTCGTCGAATACATCGAGGACTACTTGGCCGAATACCCCTCAATTCGACCCTTATACCGCACCGTCCGTCTACTTCTCGATGCTCGTCACTTGTTTGGCCCACTCAGTTCCTCGCTCACTTCTACAGCTCTCTTGATGCTCGTCGTGGCCTTCTCCAAGACGAACCACGGCCGCTTCCAACGCCCAGACAGCCTAGGCGAGCAACTCCTCGCCTTCCTGCAGACATACGGCACCACCATGAATCTCAGAACAACCGGCGTCGCCGTTGACCCCCCGGGCTGGTTCAATTATGAGACCATACAGGAGCAACTCGACGAATTCCGCAGCTGGTCGATGGGAAGGAAGCTGGAAATCCCCGCACACCTTCGTGGGCAGCGTGCTCTGATCAACCTTAAGCGCAATGCGGCGAATAGGCTGAACCTTCCCGCTGCAGAGCACTTGTGTATCCAGGATCCGACAAATTATATGAATGACCTGGGGTTGTCATGCACCCGGACACGAGAACTCCAGCACGTTTGGGCGGATGCGTATGAACGCTTGAGGATGGCGATGGATGAATGGGAATCTGTCAAGCAGGATCGAAGTACGAGTATCTTATCCCATGGTCTACACGTCAACCTGGGTAGCTTTCAGAGAAAGCGTGCGCATCTTGCCTCTACACAGTTCGGTACATGAATACGTTTTGCGAAGAAGATACGACATTATGTATTATATTTGGTACTATATCCTACATCTGAAAGTAATGGGCTATTCAACCAGATCTATAATATAAGACGCCCTCCTGTTTTGCTTGCCTTCTGTTCCGCAGAATCGCTTGCTCCGGTTGCAGAGAAAGCGAAAATAATAGCAAAGAGCAAAAAGAGAAAAATGCCGCGTCGATGCTAGCGCAAAAGGAACGCCTGCTTGTAGTCCAAATCTTCAAAAATGTGCTGGCGCGGAGCTGACGTCAAGCCAGTGGTCAGGATGTGTGTGTATCGGAATATGAAAAAAGGAAGGAAGAAAAGCACAGCAACGTCTGAGCAAGTGCCGTCGGATAATCGGAAAACATGTTTAGTTGCTGGTTCTCCAGGTTAGCAACAGATCGCATATTGGTCATGAAGAATAAACTTACTAGATTTCCAAAGGAGAAATCTGATCCAGCGTATATAGCCAGTTGCCTCCTTGCTCTTCCTTTTCAAGCCTATACAGTTGCCATTTCGTTAGCATCAAACCCCCCTATGACTCGAAAAGAAAGGAATAGGGTATTAAGTAACAACGTACCAGTCATACGGCCAAAGAATGAGATGCCCCTGGACCTTGTTTAACATCTCCTCCGCTCGAGCCATGTCAATCACTTCATCCGTCGAGGTAAATTCCCGCCTCGAATTGAGCGTTGTCGCTCTGCGTCTCCGTCTCCGCGACTGCGTGGCGTTGCGGTTTAGGGCTTCCGAGTAGTCAACAAGTGGTGGATTATTCGACCGTGATTTGTCAAGACCCTCAAAGCCTGTGCCTATCCCGTTGTCGTGTGCTTTCTCGTTGATTGTTGTTTCCTGATCGTTCTGGCCCCGGTTAGACATGGCCGCTCGAGACTCGGACTTTTCGTCTGGTTCGGTGCTTGGTAACGCCGGGTTTCCACCGATTGTGGCAGTCACCTCGGAGCCAGGCGGCACACTGCCCCGGTGTACGGCCTTGGTGCCTTGCTGGTTTTGTACCTCTGCAAAGCGCTCTCCGTAAAGGGCATATTCCTTGTACTCCTTCCAAGACCTTACCTCGCTGTCGGGCATGCAACGGAACACGTTACGGTAAATTTTCGTATTCTTCTCGGCGACGGCTTGCCATGTATCCAGATAGAAGATATCGGTGACCGGATCCCTCATGCAGTCTTTGTCGATGAAAACATGCTTCAGATCCGAAGATGATGATTGTGGCGGACCGCCACTATGGCTGCTCTCCGCATCTTGGTTGGACGGGTGAAGGGCCGGAGACAGTCCTCCCTCCATCGCTGGGGAGGGTGCCAACTCAGGCTCATTCGCTGTCAGCGACACGGGTTCTTGCTTCACATCCTCATCGGAACCAGTTGGTTGACCGTCTTTCTGTTGTCCCTCCCGCTTGGGTTGCCGGATAGTCCCTCGACCCTCAGACGCGATAGGTGATAGGAGAACTTCCCGGCGGTGATCAATGAAAGTAGAGTCGCGTGCCTCCCCTAACCCAGCTTCCGTGGCAGACTTCCAACCATCTGGTCCATCACCATTGACATCCTTCCTGTGCTCAGGATTATGGGTGACTCTGGCGTCTGTTGTCATTTTCTTGCTCGTCTTGAGGTTCGGGTTGTTCCGCTGCTCCCAGTCAATGTCATGGTTGAAGCTCCGCATATCTTCGGACCGAGAGAGGAATTCATCCTGCATACGATGTCGGCGATCAATCATGTCCCGTTCATCCTGTCTCTCCAGCATCATAGCTTCCGCATGGAGGTCTTTCCGGGCCTCAAGGGGCTTAGCGTCTTCCTCGGCGATCTGGATCTTTTGCAGCTCTTCCTCAGTTGCGATATCATGCTCCATCAATTCATCAACGTCGATGCCAAGATGCTCTCTCATCAAACGCATGCGAAGCGTATGAGCGAATCGTCCGACAAGGTAAGGTTGGCCGTTCATGGTCGACCAGATCATGTCCGTATCGCGTACGACTGATGCGACTTCTGAATCTCGCGATCCCAGCATGGAGCGCTCGTTAATATTGGCTGATCCAATGATCGCAGCTCGGTCATCCACAACCATACACTTGGCGTGAATATAGAGTTGCTCCGTGACCAGTCGCTTTTGGTCCCCAATCTTGCCCCAGGTGCGGAGACTGAAGAATTGGATATAGTCCTGAGGATCAATCCCCAAAGCATGAAGCCGCCCAAAGATCGAAGTCTCTCCACGGCAGATGCTACGATACTGGCATTGCATGATCAGCCGAACACTTGTTCCGCCTTCGCTGTCCACTGTATTTTGGAAACCAGGCATCAATGGAATGACCACTGCCGCGCGCCATGTTTCTCCATTTCTTGCCGCTCGGGCGATCCGTTCCACCAGAGCGTCTCCAATGAGATTCTCGATCTTCCGGCCATCGATCTCGCAGGTGCTGATGAAGAACTGGTTCTCAATATAGACAAAATGTTCGGATTCTTCAATCATTTTGACGTAGGCGTTCATGATACTATGTTCCGTAACGTCGGGCGTCCCGGTCGACCACATACTACTGGAACGCAAGATCTGGACCTCACAAGTGCCATCCAACCCAAGTGCCTCCAGATCTTTAGGATCAAAATCGGGAGGGGGAAGCAAGAACGGAGTCGGGCGAGTTGGCTTTCGCTGGCGCAAAATGTAGTTCCACCGTTGTACGAAATGCCGGGTGAGATCTCGAGCCGGCTGTCCGACGACATGCATCGAGATATCGTGCCATGGCATCCGGGGGATGGTATTGCGGTCATACATCTCCTCATATGGCTTGTCGAGCTCGTAGAAATCCTGAATACGAGGGTTGGAATAGTCCTTGCCCGGCCAAAGTTGACAGTGGTCTGAGTCCTTCGGCATCTCAGCAGTCTCAAAGCCCGTCGGCTTATCATCCGTGAGCTGGTGCTGTGGGGTATCCCACCTTCCAAAGCACAGATCAATACCGCCAACGAACGCCAGCGTATGGTCAATGATGCACAGCTTCTCGTGATGCGCCCAGAAGAAAGTATTCTGACGGAACTGGTTTGGAGATCTCTGCACGAAGACGTTCGGGTGCAGATCAAGGAGTGAGAACTTGGAGTATTCCGAGTCAATTGGGATAGCAGAGTTGATGTTTCGATACATGATGACGAAAATCTTCACACCGTCACGCGCTTTTCGCTGCAGAAGGCGGTCCAACCGCCACTTCTGACTGATGGCTGCTGGGCGCCGCATGTACAGCTCCGGACTTAACCACCAGTCGTGGATGTAGATAACATCCTTCGCTTGGTTGATGGCCCGCGAGACCATCCACATGTGGTCGCGTGCATCAACAAGCCACTGAGCGAAACAATTGCCCCGGACGGGGGCGTAGCTGTCGAACCGATTCGGTCGCGCCCATGGGGTGTTGCTAACCATGAATCGGATCGAGTCTTCGAATTGGTTCATCTGACGTTCATTCCTGGCCAACAGCCTCAGCTTACGCTCCGAGTTCTCGAGTTTCAAGGTGTGATGCTGCGGGTGTCTAGCCGACTGCTTGGCGGATTTGGCCAGCTCTTTCGCTTTCTGGTTCCGCAGGCTGATCTTCTGGGTCTGCATCTTGAAAAAGGGGTCGACCAAGAAAACATCGTAGATGTTCATCTGTTCGGGTGAGTCGACACAGACCACGTAGCTATGTCTCACCAGAAACCACTTGGGAGAATGTCGGTTCTTTAACATACCCGGCGTCAGGGCCCGACGAAAATCTAGGCCCTTGGCCGACTGGATGATCAGGAACCCCTCTTTACCATGATAGCTACCCTCAGCCGCAAGGCGGACACCCAACGCAGACAGTTCCAAGAATTTGCACAAACGATTGCTATCTGGCCGGAAGATCAAGAAGCGGATCATCTTCTGGAGATAAGCCTCGAGCTTCTTCCGCTGCTTCTCTGGGTAACTCTCTTTCTTGGTGGATGACGGGCCAGCTTCCGTGGCTGGGGTCGGCGGATTATTATCTCCTTCCTGCGGGTTTGTGACACTCGACCTTCGGTGGGACATGGAAGATCGCCGGGATTGTTGCTGGCTTGACTTCTTCTTCTTTCCACCCCTCTCGGTGCCGCTGGCGGCCTCCGCTCCTGTCTCATAACCGCCTTCATCCTCCTCATCCTCCATGTCACTCTCTAATCCACGAACCCCTCGCAAGTACGGAAATGCACTTCGCGGGAATCGCGGAAGGTTGTGTCCACCGTCGGGGTTTCGAAGTTGTATATACTTCTGGGTTCCAAAGTGCAACTTGTACTTCAGATGCAGATTGGCAAGGTCTCGCAGGGTCCGATGGATGATCCATTTCATTCGCGTCATACCGCTTCCATATTCGAGTTCGATTCGGAAGACCAAGTGACGGTCACCAGAATGGGAATCGATGCGACTATCCGTAACGCGGACTTTCAGCTGTTCGAGGAGAATCGGAATGCGCTTGCTACCATGCTCATCGCGCTGGAACATACTAGCCAGAATCAGGGCGGCCGGCACCCCAGAGGTTAATTCTGCTAGCAACTCCGCCGATTTCGCATGGTCAACCGTGTTGTCTGCCTTGCGACGCTGTCCGATGAGTTTCAGTCCAGCTTTGATCTGTCGCCATCTTTGAGCGCTAAGGCTTGTACCACGATCACCTCGCTGACGGCGTCGAGACACCGGGAGGCCTTCGGGATTTTCTGAAGGACCAGCCAGTCCGGCGAGACGCCTCAGGTTACCAGAACGTCTCTCCTCCGGATTGGCCTGGTTCGCTCCTCGGTAGCTGAAGCTGCGGGAATTGGCAAGCCAGGCACTTCGTCGCCTCCACGTGGTATCCCTATTCAAACGATCACGTCCCTCATCCTCCGATACGCCTTCACGATGCTGATGAATTTCTGCAGAGCTTGCTCTCCGAGGAAAGAAAGGACGATAATTCTCAAACGGAGTGAACGATCCGTGCCGATTGAATGATGGTCGACTCATTCTGGGCGTTGTAGGGGCGGTCCCAGGAGCCGAATCAACTTCCTGCGGTTGTTGTTGCTGCTGCCGGCGGCGCGGTTGCTTCTTCTTCTTACTCCGCAGACGGGAGCGCTGTTCTCCGGCGCTTTCTTCAGCATCGGCGTCGATATCACTACCTTCTTCAGCCAGGGTATTGGGAAACCGAAATTCGCCCCTCTCAGAAGCTGGTGTGGCTAGGTCTCCCGCTGCGTTTCTATAATCGCCAATAGTCGCGCCGCTAGGAGAACGAGAATGAGACGAGAAGGACGGGGACGCGAACGCCTTCAATTTCGTGAGAATCGACTGTTTCCCTTTCAAAGCCGGGTCCGCATCATCACCAACAATAGACGAAGGTCTGGACTGAGCCAATTCGGGAGCAAATTCGTTATCAGAGACATCGCGCGTAAACTGGACGCTTGGACGACGAGTTGTGGTAGAATTTCCGGGCAATGACGGCTGCGGTTTGTGTCCGGAAGCCTGGGGTTGTTGGCTGTCCTTCGAGCTATTCGGCATTCGAACCTTCAATGACTCAGGTTTAACCCCCAGAGCACCCGTGACGATTCCCTCCGAATTGCCAAAGTCCTTGACACTGGGTCTCTCTCCATTCCCGTTGGCGATACCAGTGTTATCCTCCAGTTCGCCACGGTCGAGACTACCACCGTTCTCGCCAGTCCCCTCCGGTTTCCTATCCAGCAGCTTCTCTGTAGCATCCCTGGGACCAACATCGGTGGGATTCGACTTCGACAGCGGCAATGGATCTGGCTTTTTGGCATCCGACCAGCGGACGGTATTTTCAGCGTTGGTCATGGTTGAGGATTCGACCGTGGGGTCAGCCATGATACTGGAACAACAGAGGATTAGTATAGCGCTATTATAGCCAACGGTATACACCCCATTGGATAATGAAGATAAGAGAGAAGAGCAACGAACATGCGGGTGGACAAATGACCCCTGCGAACACCAACACCGGCCACGAGTTTCTTTCTGGAGTCTCTCGCGCTCTCCCCTATGCGGTCATCCTATTATTATTATAAAGTAACTAACTGGAATTTTGCTGACAGCGCATCCGGGGTAGGCTATTAAAAGGAGAAGGAGAAAGAAGAGACCGAGAGCACGGAGTCGAAATAATAATATTAGTCGTACTTAGCAATAATAGTACTAGTGCAAAGGCCAGAGGACGTCGAGTCGAAAGGAGGGTTTTGCTTCAACGGATTGTACCTTGCCGCGGTGGAGCAGAGCCCCATGCAACGGAGACGGAAGGCCCGCTTTGGCGTCCGGAAAGGAGAAATGGATGGCACGGAGTAGATTTAATAGCAAGGGAGGGATAAGGAGACGAGCTAGAGTCGTAGTGGCAGATGGCGTCGTCGTTGAAGGAAGAAAGAGAGAAAGAGAGAGAGGGAGGGAGAGGGAGGGAGAAGCGCGAGCTCCTCGTCGTTTTTGGAGGTTTCCTCTGTGCCTGAGGCAGTAAAGGTACTGGTCACGTGTTTGTTGGTTTTGATGCTCCGTATTTACGGTATTACCATTCGGCATCAACGGCTCGCCGAGGATGGAGGGAACAACCATACCAGCCCCGAGGAGAACATCCTACACCTGACATCAAGCGCAACAACCTCGAGGCCCCCCAATTGACACACAGCAGAAACGATAGACACCATGACAGACCCCATCAAGACCCTTGACACAGCTGCCCCCCACTCCGATCCCCTGCCATCCCTCTCCAAAAAGACCTACCCCATCGCCGGCATCCTGACTACCGTCTACGGCCTCGATGAACTCCCTCCCCAGGCGTCCGAGGTAGCCTGTCTGTGGTTGCTGCATCCGCGGCTGGCTACGCAGGAACGCATGTCCGGGATCGCGCAGTCGGCGGTTTCAGATTGGAATCGCAAAATCCGAGATGGTTCGCGGCAGCCGGCTAAGGGCTTGATTGCGGTGGCTTTTGATCAGAGGAATCACGGGACGAGGCTGGTCGATCCGTTGGGGAATGAGGCGTGGAGGCAGGGCAATCCTCGCCATGCACAGGATATGTTTTCCGTTTTTCGTGAGTTGTAGCAGTAGACCTACCTGCGTCTTTGCATATTCTGGGGTCCATGCATACGTATGCTAATGCAGGAAGCGGAATGGGTTATATGCAGAGGGCACCGCGCGTGACGTCTCATTGTTAATAGACTACCTCCCCTCGTTCATTTTCCCCAAGACGGACCGCAAGGTCGTCGAACACCTTGTGCTAGGCGTTTCCCTAGGCGGCCACGCCGCATGGAGCTGTCTCCTCCACGAGCCCCGGATCAGTGCCGGCGTCGTGTTCATCGGCTGCCCGGACTACGTGAACCTCATGGCGGACCGCGCACGACTCTCCAAGCTCCCTTCGTGGACGAGCACTGACCCCGCGGGCTCGCAGTTCCTGGGCTCCGAGGCATTCCCCGCCTCCATCCTAGACACCGTCTCCAGATACGACCCGGCGAGCCTGTTCCTGAGCCACACCGGTGTGCAGTCCACAGCTGCCGCGGGACCCCTGCGCGAAGGACCTCTACCGGAACCGACTGAATCAGAGAAGCAAAGCCTACGTCCGTTGCTGAGCCGCACGTTGGCGGGCAAGAAAGTGCTCAATCTGTCCGGCGGCGTGGATAAATTGGTGCCGTATCACCGGGGCGAGGTCTTCCTGGCCTGGTTGAAGAAGGCCATTGGAGCGGATGGCTGGTTCGCGGATGGTGCGGTGACCTTTGAGGATGTCATTGATCAGAACGCGGGCCACGAGGTCACGCCAAAGATGGTCGACGAGGCTGTTCGATTCATTGGTGAGGCCCTGGCGGCTGACACTGATAGTCCCAAAGGTTCTGTGCGTGAATCTAAGATCTGATATCAACCCTACGAGCATATATATATAGATATATAAACTTATCAGACCGGTATGCCACCAAGGCATATAGCAGCGTTATAGATTCAATATCCACTGAGCAAAGTCGAACAGACGATATATCGAGAGTAATAACTGAATAGTTCAAAGGTATAATATATGTGGTCGTTAGATAGGACACCCCAGGCCCCAAAGTCCATAGACGAGATTCCCATTTTCAAATTTTTTAGAATTCCCATTTTTTCTTTTCGAACAAGGAAGAAAAAAAAACATGTATTTGAATCACATCACAAGACCGTTCATGCTTTAACACACAACACCCAGCCCGCTTTTTGAGGAAAAAAGACGCTTAAGCCACCAACTCAACAACACCACCGGCCTCCTTGATCTTCTGCTCGGCATCCCGGGAGAAGTAGCGGGCGCGCACAACGATGGGGATATCGGGGACACGGCCCTTGCCGAGAACCTTGGAGTATCCGAGGGGGAGGAGGTCGATGACGGGGGCGGTGTCGGTCTTCTGGCCGGAGATGTAGGCATCACGCTTTTCGGCGGGAACGAGGGACCAGAGCTGTATTATTTATCAGCAATGTTCTTTGCAATCCTGCCAAACAACTCTGCCATTCCTCCTCTTGAGAAAAGCCTGTATCATTTCCCATATGCTTCCTGCCATAGAAACGTACCTTGTCGAGGTTGATCACAGGCTTCCAGAACTGCTGGTTGGTCTTGTGGAAATATCTCATTCCGACCTTACCGAAGTAACCGGGGTGGTACTTGTCAAGGTTGGTGCGGTGGTGGTGCTGACCACCGGCCATACCGCGACCACCGGGATGCTTGCGGTGCTTGCCGATACGACCGTAACCGGCCTGCACATGACCGCGGCTGGAGAAGAAATACGTTAGTCCGGCCTGTCCATATCATATCATTTCATATCTCCTCTTTTTTTGGTGATCGTGGTGGTTGTAGTCATCCTCGTCGTCCTCGTCGTCCTCGTCGTCCTCGTCGCCATCATCGTCTCTCTCAGTCCATCGCAAATTTTCCCAATATCGGTAACATAAGGCGGACGGATCGGTCGTCGATTGCTTCAAGGGCAATGGGCTCAAGGGGCACAAAGGGCAAGGGCAGACTCACTGCTTTCTTGTCTTCGAGAAACGGGTAGGCATCTTGTCGGCGGGATGCTGAAAGCTCGACAAGACCGGTCTCAGTGGTTGGCGATGAGGATTAAAGGGAAAGGGAGGTGACTTTGGCCTGCTGGGCTCGGATCGAAATCAAAGCTAGAGTGTGCGCTAACCCGCTTCGCTTGCCCTACCCGTAGGGTTACTGCCCTGTCTTGGCATCACGTGAGTGCCTGAGGGCTATGCATGGCTAGTGGTTAGTGCTTTGCTATTGATGTATATGTGCTTGTATCAGACGCAAATGTAGATACACCAATAATCATTCTAATTGACCCTCTCTTACAGCCCTTGTCACAGCCCTGGTACAGTGTAGTTCCTGCAGAAATCTACAAGCAAATGACCCCCTGGTCGCCATTACAGGCAGAGTATACATACCTGTCAACCCTATGTGTTCGAATGTACCATCCTCTACTTTTCTCAGGTTCTGTTCTTTTCGACAGACCCGTTCCCTTTGGCATGTAGATGGCTTTGTAGGAAAACATATGATATTATAAGCCTAACTTCTTTCCTGCAAAGAGTGGTACTGATCCAGCATCACCCGTTTCCCATCAACATTGGTGAAAATCTTTCTATCGAAGTCCACATCATGACTGACTATACTTGACGCTACATAGGTATATAATGGAAAGTAAATAAAAGGATAAGTTGAATTCGGATGTGGACATAATCATTCATTCTGTGTCCAGTCTGTTCTGTGATAACCAGCAGATATAGATATAGATATTGTATATACATCATAGACATGATAGAGTCATGATAAAAAATCGGACAAAAAGTGTGGGAAAGTGTTGCTGACTCGAATATGAATGCAATATAGAATAGAATCGAGTGCAAATGTAAGTGGTAAAAGATGGTTGAGAAGAAGAAATCAAACCCGTTACCTGACGGGATGCAAAGAAGAAAAGGAGCCAATGCAATAGTCGGATATATTCATTCTGGAGACAGATCATGCAACTTGACCCGTGCGTCGACCACTGCCCACTCTCGACGAACCACCACCAGCCTTGACAGTCCTCTCAGACGCCTTTGTGTTACACGAGATCTGCGAGATACTATCACTTGGCCGGACGGGCTCATCGAATGTGCTCGAACGTTTCGAGCTCGAGTAGTTCGAGTTCGAGGCTTGCGAGCGGGACGAGCCACCGCCACCGCCAGCCTTGGACGACGAACGGCGCGAGTACGTCGAGCGCTCATCGTCGTAGTCGTTAATCGGGACTTGGCTAATCGAGTCGTCGGGTGTCACGTTCGTATCGACATCGACGCCCACCACGCTCTCTGGGAGGGGAACGTGACGGGCCGCGGAGACGGTGGACTTGGTGCCCCTGCTGGTGCCAGTGGCGCCGGTGCGGTAGGAGGCAAACGAAGCCACGGAGCCCTCGGGGACAGGCGGGATACGTGCGGTGCTGCCGCCGCCGGCCTTGGACTTGGACCTGCTGGCAGAGGATTGGTTGGCTTTAGATGCCCTCGTGGTCGATGCGGAGTACACGCTGCCTTTGTCGTTGTCCACGTAGCTGCGGACAGCGGAGGAAGCAGCGCTCTTATTGTCGTCCTCCCACATAGAGGGGGAGTATTCAAGGGCCCGCAGAGGAATGTCCTTGTTGTTGTTGTTGAAGACACTCCCGCCGTCTGAGGCGCGACGGCCGTGGTCGTCAATGTACATGCCACTCATTTTCTCCGAGAGAGGAGCGTATTCCGAGCCCTCGTCGTCGAAAGTGCTGCGCGGGCTCCTTGAGGTCATGCTGCGGGCCAAGGGTGGGCGGTCGTTTTCAATGGCCCGGAAAGCTTGAGGCTGCTCCTGTCGTGGTGCCCATTCGCTCGGCGAGTACTGCGGAGCACGTGCCGGCTCCGTCTGAGGCTCCTCACTCTTGTCGTTGCTGGTCCAGGCGTAGGCAATGGCCGCACCCGCCGCAGCACCGATGAGCGACCCAACAATCGTTCTCGCTGTCGGGTTACTACTCTCGTCGGACTTCTGGGCGACCTGCGTCGCTGGAGCCGCTCTCGCCGATGGAGCCACTGAGGAACCACGCTCGACCGCGGTCGTCGCCCGGGACGCATTAGACTTAGCCTCTGACCGGGACATCGAGATGGTACTCTCGGGCCGGGCAGAGCTAGCTCTTGAATACGCCTTGGAGACGAACGAACCGCCATCGAGCACCGATGTACCCGCGCCACTGACCTCTGACCTGGCAGAGGAGTTGCCCGGGCCATAGATGGCCTCGACGCTGTTGCTATCGGCGTCTATGACGACAGCACTGTAATAACGCGATTGGGAATCGCGCATTTTCGGCTCGCCATGCAACTTGCCTCCGGCCTTGAGGGCCGCAAGGAAGAAGTTACCTACTGCGTCTTTCGACGGAGCAAGAAAGGCGAGGTGTGCTGCGCCAGCCGGAACCCTGCGCCTCGTTAGTATACTGATAATGATAGAAAAAAGAAGAAAAACGAATAAATACATACCCCGGCTTCTGTTCTGTTATCCAAAACTCCGCTGGCTCGCCGTTCTTCTGACCGAAACCAATGGACTCATTGTCGCGACCAAGGAATTTGTAGCCAAGAGGCTTCAAGCAAGCAGCGAAGAACGCAGTAGCAGTGGGAAGATCGACGACAGTTAGGCTCAGGTGAGACAAAGACATGTCTCTCGGTGAGTTTCGATCAGGAGAGAGATATCAATGTCAGTGCGACTTTTGAGGAGACGTATGGGTGGTCAATAGAGGCAAGAAGTGAAGAGAAGTGCAGTGTTTATATATTGTGGAAGATGACTTGCAATGGGCCAAAAGCATAAAGTCGGAGAGAGAGGTAGAGAGAGAGACAGAGAGGAAAGAGCCGTATTTCAAGCCAGAGGATCCTATACAGCCAGGAGAAGATGGATATGATTATGGATTCCCAGCGAATCATCCGGAGCGAATGCCCAACCAACATGAGGCCAATCGGGACCCCCCAAAATAAAAATAAATTAAAATGTACTCAACCCTGAAGGGAAAGCGATGCTCCATAGCGTGCCTGCAGGCAATCCTCGTCCTATGGGAGATGCAAGTCAAGCGGACCGCAGCCCCATCACGACTACGTTCTTGGCTCTCGTTCGGTGAAGCTTGAAACCGGCCAGGTCATCGCGGGGGGGGATGAAGCCATTCGAGGGGTTCCTCTGCCTGTGTTGTCTCCGGCTTGAGGTCTATCGCCCCATTACAGCACGGAGTACGTACTCGAGAATACGGACAGAACACTATCCAGACTCCATCCGAGGCAAATCCAGTGAAGCGGAAGACGAAGAAGACAAGAAAGTCAAATCAAGACGACGGAGAATTATTGGCTGCTTAACTGGAGACGAGAAAAGATCCCCTATTATGGCGGTCACCCAGATAGCAGAGACGGTGATTACTTCACACCGTCTGCAATCCTGAGACTCAGACCGAATTCTCCGTAGACAGTACAGAGTAATCCTCGTTCCTGCTTTGGGCATGGATGGCTGGTTGGATGGCGGTTGGTTGCTGTCTGACCGCAAGAGTGACTCTGCCGGGAGATCTTCATGATGTTCTGGAAGAGGGCCAGATTCAAATCCCCCGTCTTTTTGCGATCCGTCGTGGCAGACGGACAGCCACTGGCAGTAATTGTTGGTCAATAATAGCACTGGAAAGCACCAGCGAAAGTGAAGCGGCTGGTCCACTCTCCAGAGGCTTGTATCCTGCCACGTCGAGGACAACAACCCACCAGCCACCACGGCACGACCCGTGGTCTAGGGAGATTCGCTGGTGGGTTTTCTTGTCCAGCCATGGGTGAAAGAACGCCTGTTCGAGGCGAGTCGAACGTTGAAATGGGCATGTCGGTCTCCTCCATAGCAATCGAGACGGTCCTTTACGAAATACATTACAAAAGTCCGACTGGCTTACGACATCGACCCTACAGAATACGTCCAAGTGACTACCCACCTCCCAGCCTGCATCCCCTTTTAAAGCACCAGATCTTGCCTCCATAGGCTCATGCAGTCACGGTTGGTTGGCCGCTCTCCGTTCGGATAGCCATCTCGGTCTATCCATACTAGGGACCAAGTCTGTTGAAGACATGGAAAGGAATAGAATGTTGAATTCGCTAACCAAAATGGTAAAAAGTGCCGGTGGATCACACGGCGTGGCTCTTCTACCAGATATTTCTCCCCCGAATCGATATATCCCTTTTCCTTTTGTCGTATCGCTTTCCCCACCCAGTATACAAATGCAGACTAGCACAAGGAATATAAATGAACCATCCAAAGTGCAATCAAGTGCAATCAAGTGCAATCAAGTGCAATCAAGTGCAATCAAGTGCAATCAAGTGCAATCAAGTGCAATCAAGTGCAATCCTCCCGGGCTGTTCATCGTATGATCCTTTGGAACCAGACCCGCACAGTGCTGCGGTGCCCGGGGTCATCATCTCGCGAGTGAGCAGTAAACTGGCCTCGCAGAATCAGCCACAAGAGCGTTGATAAGAACGGCCGGCGCGTGCGGTATTCAATCGCCGTATTATTATCAACATGAACCGTCACAAGGAAATTCATATCTCGTTATTTGGATGACTGTTTTTTCCGTCCCCGATTTTTGAAGTTTCCCCATTCCCTTTTATTCGACGTGTGCAAGCGGTTGACGCAAGTGAACACCATTTGGTTTTCATTCAAAGAATATCCCAGGCTTCTTCGGCAGCATGGCAGAATTTACTGCAGGCCACACTAGCACTCAAGCTGTAGTTGCTGATACTGATCTGGTCATCCTTCAACGAGTCGGCAAAGTCATCATTACCCTTGGCCATGGCACCGACGAAGATGCAGATGCTCTCTTTGGGATCCAGCGACTCAATGTAGTCTCTGGTCCGCACAACGGGAGCCTCGAAACTGAGAGTCACCTTGCGGCAGTTGGGCGGCAGGTGGTCCGTAATGGGGTTTTTGATAACCTTCAGCAGCTTCTCCTGCGAATTCGTCGAGCGGATGGACAGCCGGTGAAGGAGTTGAACCATCAAACCGGCAAACCGCTTGAATGTCCGCGGAATGCGCACGGAGGGATTCACTTCGATCAGGACGCCCTTGGCGGTATGGATGAAGATCTGCAGCTTTCCGGTCTTGTTGACCGGGGAATCGAGGAGGGTCAGGAGACACTGTAAGGTAACTTCTGGTTAGTAACTGCAACCCGAATGACCCTTTGCTTTTTGACAACTAACCTGGTGCGTGATATCCGGCCGGGCCTCACTGATATCCCTGTTCATCTTGCGCATCACACCAATGTGCTCGTCACTGTTGAGCAACGAGTACTTCTCGTCGCGACCGGGACCACTGCGTCCACCATGAGCAGCCCGGTATGTCTCCAGACTGGCATTAGAAAGCACGACAATCAAACGCTGGGTATCTTTGTCTTGAGCGGGGATGGGAACATGCTGCTCCGCGACCAGCTGAGGCAACTCCGGAGGCGGGCACGACTGAGTCCCTAAAGGCGAAGACGAGTCAGACATTGGGAAGTGAAATTATAATGTGAAGTTGACCACAGTCAAGAGGGAAGGAAAAAGACGGGTCGTCAGGCAGAGGCGCAATTATTGCAGGGTCACAGCGAGGCACAGGTACAGGCACAGACACGAGACGCGAAGTGTTGAATATCAGACAAGATATATTCAGAATGTTGAAGTGCCGAACACTGCGAGCAAACAATAAAGAATATAGACAAATAAGGATATAAAGGAAGGTGGGATTCTGATCAGGGGTGTGTGAAGAGGAAGAGGCCCAGAGGGATCCGACGGGGAAGTGGGCTAAAAAAGAGGCTCTGCTATTATGAGGTGTGGTATAGACGTACTCGTTCGCTTTCTCTTCCCTGCCACTTGGGTTGTGTCGGCCATGGTGGACAGACAACAGAAGAAGAATATGAAGGAGAATAATTGAAGTCAATTGGAAGTTGAAGAATCGCTTTGGCCTGGGGAGAGATGGTGTTTCAAGAAAGATCTAATACTCCGAAGTATGCGTGTTTCTTGTTACGGAGGCAGAAAATTTTTTCTTTTAATGAACCGCAGCGGGGTACGTACTCCGGAGTATACTCTTTTTCACGGAGCAGAGGAAAGAAACCAAAAGACCAAAAAAAGTCAGATTAACGAGGAAGAGGAGTTAAATAGCACCGGCTCGTATGATGAACGCCGTCTTCTATCTGTTTCTCCTTTCGAACTGAAATTAATCACTGATATTCGTCCTTTTAGTCTTGCATTCTTCACATCTTCTACTCGGTTATACAAGAAACTCCCACTCCGGTACGTAGATCACCTTCGGGATCGCTGACTCCGTTACCCCGTCGAGATTCCCGGTATTTGGTCAATGTGATCCTCGTGAAGCTTTTTAGGGGGGGGGGAGAATAATACCGCACGAGGCATAGGACTGGCCGTCAGCATCGCGCAACACAGCCGCCTCGGGGCATCTAGACCCTCGGACTCCGGAGTATACCAAAGGCCGCAACGGATCCACGTCAGCGAGTATTAATATCCGGTCGGACGACTCTGGAGATCGGCCGAAACGCCGGTGCCGGAGGGTCATGAGCAGTGCTTGGGAAAGAGGCACAAGTACAAGGAAGGGATGCTGCAGGTTTATCATGTCCTTGTCACACAGATCCTTGTCACAGACAGATAGTTTCCTGAAGGAGTAATACTGACAGGCGCTGAGTCGATTATGATCTACTCGCGGGGTAAGAGGTACTGCTGCACATTCCGGGTCGCATTGATATCCCGCGCAGGATGTTGGGAAATTCAAAATGTAGAAAGTACATACAAACAGCATTCCCACTGCCATTGCGCAGATGACCAGGCGCCGCGGCATCAATCGGACCGTACATTCTTCTGGAGTACTGCGATGCTCCAATGTCCTGCCCGTACACG
Source organism: Aspergillus sp. MA 6038 (assembly GCA_003004525.2). NCBI lineage: Eukaryota > Fungi > Ascomycota > Eurotiomycetes > Eurotiales > Aspergillaceae > Aspergillus > Aspergillus sp. MA 6038. The sequence continues at coordinate 36,538 of PQME02000095.1, read as the reverse complement.
CATTCCTGCCTTGTAATGCAACCGCAACGACAAAAGGCGCATGCAACAGGATAGTTATCTATTATGCCCCCCTCTGCAGATCGCGCCAGGCTTTTCATTTTCGAGAAGGATCGTTTTCTGTACTACTGATAACCAACAGCAGCAATATAGAAAGGTGGCAGGACGGGGCTGGGCTGGGGCCAGGGGCCTTTTGTACGTAGTATGCCTCGTATCCAACAGCTCTAGTTTTCCCGTCCTTTCTCGACCAACGACAAGATCGTATTGATTGTGATGGTTAGTTGCACCAGAAATGGCTTATTCATACTCCACCAATCAGAGACTGTGACCAAGCAAAGAGCATACTTCGACCATACTAGAAGGGTGAGTAGAATAATACATCCAGAAACAGAAACTTGTCAGTAACAAATTTCAAGCAGTAGGTGGATAGATGGATGTTGTGGAATCGATTATTGTTGATCTAGTTCCAAGAATTAGGGCCAAATATAGAGTGACTAGAAGGCTTTGTACAGCCACAGCTAGCTTATAGCTGTAACTATTGTTTGCACATGCAGTGCCTCCTTATGTTCTGAATTTTTGCTGGTGTTTTGGAAATTTATACCAGGAGTCTGTCACAACCTGTCCTTGCTCGTTCGTAACCTGCTGTACTAGTTAACTGATCACGAGATACTTAAGGCTTACCTGGGACTCCTATACCCAGTGTAACCTTCAACAGACAAGACAATATACTCTCCTCGGGAGTATCAACAATATAGTAAGGGTATTGGCCCCCTATCAGGCATTCAACAGATAAACAAGTAATCCTCTGAAAGGTTAAACGAAGAGACAAGTAAGGCCAACCGTAGTACGTATACTAGGGTTGTTGGTTAAGTGCTAACGAGTCGAACTAGTCAAAGGTAACCAATGGTAAAGACTGTTATTGAAATTGATCGCGAAAAACTAATCTAAGTACATGAATGAGTGTCCTTATATAGTTTCTCCATCCTATACTCCCCATAGGTATTTTGGTATTTCCTATACCGATAGTATAACCCTATACCGAAGTATACTCGTATACCAATGCCAAGACCTATACCACTCTCATCACGTGATTCCTTTCGTACATATCCCGTAGACTTCTTTTTCATAACCCAATGGTTCTGCCTTTCCTTCCCGCATCATCACGTGAGGTCCGATCGTGGCTTGTTCTGTAACAGAGTCACAGAAAGTCATCAACACACATAATATTTGCTCTATTCCACCATCGTCAATACATTTGTCTACGCAACATATTCTTATTGCATGCTCCTGATCCTCTACTATAGTCATGAATGAGCAGTAGTCTGTGATTGTAAAACACCCTCTTCTTCTTTCTTCCACACAACTGCTGGATGGATGTTATCGAATACCTTGCATTTCTGAATTGTAAATCTCTCTATTGGAATTGAATGCTACCCACACTGCATGGGTGAATACCACAGCGAGGAGAAACAAGGGCATGTGCTAGAACCTTTTCATGGCATCTTAAGGAATCTACCAAGAGTGATTGGAGATCTATAACTCCTCAGCTGTTAGGGACAACCTAGGGCTTGCACCTGCCAGTAAGCCAAAGGACCATTATATCTGGCTTCTCACAAGCCAAATATCCCTAGGCACCTTATATAGTATCGCACTGTTAGGCCGCACCCTAACATCAGCTCCAACATATCTATCTTCGGCTCTTGCCTGTGAGTTATGATTCTTCATACTGGCCAGAAGACAAGGAAAATGTGCAGTCTGCTTGCAACAAAGAAAGGATTAATATTGAGATTATCCCCGAGAGCCTTTCATCTGGCTTCTTCATTTAGGAGTCATAATATGCACATGTCAACATCCACACGCCTCAACATCAGGCCTCAAACACCAATGCGTGACTATTTGGCTTCTTCTCCTTCTCTCTCTTTGCCTTCCCTCCTTGGCTCTTCTGTCGAGTTAAGTTTGGCTGCTGTTGGGCTGTTTCTTTGACAATGCAGTCATAGTCCTCCTGCTGTGTGCTTTTGCCGATGACTTTGAAACTCAACCCCTTAATTCCAACGAATTCATGACAACCCCATTTAGATTCATTGGGCTTTCCCTCCGAACAGGGATCCATCCCGCTCTTAGATTTGCCATTCCATGCGATAACAACAGGCTGGGGATTTTTCTTTCCGAGATCCTAGCCATGATGGTTCAGCAATCAGGCAAAAGTAATCTGGATGTGGCATAGCCGATCAATCCGTCAACAGGACAGGAGGTGCAGCAAGATATGCTGGTGGGAGGAAGGATGGAAGCAGGGAAAGACATGGCTGGCACAATAGACTTAGAACTGGAGAGGACATCATGGTCGGCTGAGAGGCTGAGAGCATCTAGGCAGATGATGTTGAACAAAGAGTAACAAACATTTGAAATAGTGACAAGGGACATGGGACTGTGACCCGGCATGGAGGGAAAGCCTGTGGTCATGGGAATGCCTGCGTGTGCTGCCAAGACAGGTCTTGGTTAGAGAGACTCCTAAATTGGCTGCCACAGTAGCCCTTTTCAGCCGCCTGCTAACCACCACATCATTAAATGGAGTATTCAGTGTGCTGTATAGCTAGGTGTCGCCACACAATAATCACTCCACGAAGAACAAGAAATCAGCCACGCCAAGAAAACAGGCAGACACACCTACTCAGGACAGGATAGACGTACATGTATGATGACACGGCCAGCTGGGCAGAGTCAAAGCCTTTTGTGAAGATCGTTCAGATTAACTGCACCAGGCAAGGGCATCATCCATCCTCCTACTCCTCATCATCATCCATGGGGCTAGCCTGCCTTCAGGGATGATGATATCTCATGGGATACGAGTAGATAATTGGTATAGCAGTGATCTAGGACATGTCTCTTGGTTGTCCAGGCTAGGCGATTTGCATTGGGTCGACGGTGATTCGAGGATGGGATGCAGACACTCTCGAGCGCACAAAAAGAAACATGCCCTAGTCAGCAATCATTATCGTCTATCGTCCACCGGAGTGGGTGATGGTGATTATGCTAATCTTAAGGGGGCGACAACATCATCCCACAGCCTCCCACTTCCCATATTTTCTCCCATCACTGCTGGTACAGAGTGTTAGCAGTCCTTATAATTGCTGACATTGTTATCTTGGATATATTATCGCATCCTCAGCTTGTCTCTTTGGGTGATCCCATCATTATTCATATCCGCATACTCCCCAGCATACCAATCCCCCCCCCTGACGTGTTTCTCTGTCAACTCTCCAGACTATTATTATTATTATTATTATTATTATTATCGTTATTGAACCAGATCTTTCCTTCTCGTTATTATCCTCAGACTTATTCCTCAGGCCTCAGAATAAATAAAACCAACTCAGTTCGTTACTTGGTAAGCCGGAGTACTACTCTGTCCATGACACCAGCCAATATGACTAAATCCGGCTAGCGCCTCAGGCACGCGTCAATTTGCGCTTCTCCGTGCGAGAAAAAGTAAACAGTCCTTTCGCCACCGGAAGGAAACGACGAGAATTACCTCCTTTACGTCAAGCCATTAAAAAGGCTGTCTCTTGCTACAGTCGATGGTCGACTCCATCTAGTAAATGCTTGGAAGACATTGAAATGCCGTGGACTGTAACTAACTCATTTAAGCGGTACGTTCTTTCTCTGGTCGCGATGACGTTCCTCACCCCCCGGTCCTGATGTCTAACCCAGTCCAGAGGCCTCATGAAAACCTACGGAAGACCCCTTTGGCGCGTCTACGACGATGACCAGAAGCCCACCGCGAAGAAAAGACGCGTCGAAGCGGGCGATGAGTCCGATGAAGCGGAGACCAACCTGCAATATGCCATCCGCGAATCGTCCGCCGCCATCCTGTCCAGTCCGTCGCGTCGCAATTCCGTCGTTCTCTCGGAGGCGACGCAGGACGATGACTTGTCGACCCCTCCATCATCGCCGCCAGCCAGGTTGAGCCCTCCTCCGGCCAATACACGAAAACCCACTTTTTCCTTCCTTAAACGCAAGCATTCGACAAAGGATGGCGCTAATGGCACGCCGTTGTCTGAAGTCAACTCCAACAGCGTGCGCTCCTCGATCGATCCGCCGAAGAAAAAGGCGCAGCAGTCATCATCGTCGCAGCAACAGCAGCAGCAGCAGCAGCAGCAGCAACCCGCGATGATGAAACAGATGCAGCTGGACCTGGGCCGGGATGTACGAAAGACATGTTCGACCTGCGGAATGGAGTACATCCCATCCAATTCGGAGGACGCTGCGTTGCATAAGAAATTTCATGATATGAACTCGACCGGGGTGGATCTCGGCAAGGCCTTTATGAGGGCGAATGCATGTCGCTGGGTCTACGAAGCGACTCGATTTGATGAGGGGTATGTGGTGATTGTGGATCGCAAAGCGTCGCCGTCTGCGAAGAACCAAGCAAAGAAGGTGTTGGAGGTGATCAGCAAAGATCTATCGTCACCAGAGATTCCAGACGACGCCTTATGGAGCCAAATCGAGCCTCCAAAGGATGCTGAACACCAGGACGAGTCGACGGAGAAAGTGGATCGCTACAAGGTGTTCCTACACATGAAGGATAGTCGCTGTGTTGGAGCATGCTTGACCGAACGGATCTGGGCGTCGCGACCTGTGCAACGGTCGTCGACGGACAGCAACGGCGCCGACCAGACCAACAGTTCATCTGTCACGGTTGGCGACGAGACGCATTCCGCCATCGTCGGTATCTCGCGGATCTGGACCTCAGGTTCATCTCGACGAAAAGGAATCGCCATGGATCTGCTGGACTGTGTGGTGGTCAACTTCATCTACGGGATGGAGATTCCCCGTGAGCAGATTGCGTTCAGCCAGCCCACCGAAAGTGGGAAACGCTTGATCCAGTCGTTCTTTGGAGCCGACGAGACGTGGCATCTTTACAATGAGAGCTGATCTCTGCTCATCGAACTCGCGCGTGGGGGGAGCGAGGGATAATACGAAAGTTGCACCTCTTCTATATTGAGACTGACGGACTGATACCCTTTTTTTTTCCTCTTTTGTTATTGTCTTACTATGATTTGTATTACCGGGTTTGTTTTGGTCTATTCTATGTGTTTTAGGTATGTTTGCTTCCTGTTCGTCGTTTTCTTCACACTGTACTATATGCGGAGTAGTTTTCTTTGCATTCTAGTCTATGATGGCATTATATCGGAGTCCACCCAAATTGCGACGAAGGAATGCAAAACTAGATTTCAGTCCGGTTTATGACTGACTAGTCGTACGGCATCTTTACTGTAGATTAAATCATTTTTGCAGGCATGTCGAGCAGTTCATACACTGGGTCTGACGCACAGTATGGAAGAATCCTGCCAACGCAGACGTTGCAATTCAACGCTGTCCTTGTACATTTCATGGCCCATTATTTCAAGAAAACTCACAACTGCAAGTGTAATGTCCAATGGGAATATAATAGCATCATGGAGCCATAAACCCAGTCCTGGAAAGCAACCATACTTTGCGCTGGCCGGAAACGGTCGTGTTTACTTTCACTTACACATCTCACCTCATTCTCTTCTTCTTCTTCTTCTTCTCCTCCTCACTCTCTTCTCTTTCCCTCTCCTCTTCTTCTTTCTCCTCTCCACCCCGCAGGGCTTTTCTCATGGTTGGCGCAGTTTATTTCCTCTGCGATGTCTGGATCAAATCCTTTCCGCCCTAGAAAACAGCCAGAGGGTGAGTTGAGTTGAGTCCTTGAGCTTCCCGCCACATTCCGGAGGCATCCATCGCAGTATATTCCTTATGATGATGTACAGAGTATCGAAGGCTGATGAGTGATGGTTTTCAGCCTTGCCTGTGACTGCGAATCCAACTGATTTGTCTGCTGCCCCTCTTACTACTATTCCTTCTCTTCCGGCCGTTGCTGCTCCCAGCTTTGACGGCGTGCCTCACCAGCCTCATATCCCCGCTTCCACCGAAGACAACGTCGATGATGCCAGATCCTCGGACGATGAGGATTCGACGACCACAGATCCGTTCGGTCAGGCTTCGTACTTGAGCGACGATGGAGGAGATTATCGCATTGAAGATGGCGGGCCCCCAACTCAGAACCCAGTAGCGTCACCCAACAGTGCGTCCTCGTCTGGCACCAGCACCAGACGGCCCCTTCCAGTCCCTCCAACGGGCAGTCGGACGGTCAGTAGTAGCAGTACGGATGTCCGTCCAGCATCGATCAGCGGCTCTACGATAGCAAGACGACCGTCGAATGCGAGTATAGATTCGAGAGCCCTGGCCAGCCGGCCGGCTAACAGAGAAAAGAAACCTCCGCCTCCGCCCAAGAACCACCGTGGGAAACTGATTAATCCTCCTTCTGGAGGCTCTTCACCAGCCATCCAGCAACCGTCACCGGATTACTTCACGCCAGGGCCGAATAATGATGAGAATCTGGATGTGAGAGAACCACCGGACACGCTCCGCCGTAGCCAGTCTCACTACAAACGACCTCCCACGCCGCCGGTCAGTCGACGACATAGTCAAATGAGACGATCCAAGTCGACGGTATCCCAGGCCAACTCGAATCGATTATCGATGCCAGTGGGCAAGACGGGCGCTACAAATGCCTCTCCTCCTTCTAGCCCCGGAGTCGAGTCATCCACTCCATCCGTGCGATCCATGCGACAAGCACCGTCTCGATCTAGTCCATCATTACGGACGGACGATAATATCTCTTCCCGTGAAGATCATTACCCGGCTCTGTCATCCCCGACGGGGGAAATGTCGAGCCCTGGCAAGATTTCTGCCCGACGGACATCGGCCCAAGGAGCATCCTCAGCGGCGGCAACAACAGCAACAACAACAACAGCAGCAGCAGCAGCAGCTCCTCCTCCTCCACCTCCACCACGGCGCGCTGCTCGACCGGTCAGTACGATCTTGCCTGGGAAGCCCGGCCAAGAGGAAGCGTTCCCTCATCCATCAAACGCCAACCATATCCTACAGGACCTGACTCGATTACAGAAAGAGGTGGATGATCTTCGGGGACGGTATGAGAACCGGAAGTCTGTGAATATTTGATGCTGCCTTCAGTCTTCACGATGTTTGTATGATTATGACCACTGTCCAGCGCGTACATACTTATTTGATAGCCATATATACTAGTATATACATGACTATACCATCTTCATGGTCTTCTTCTCTTCTATTGTACCGAGTACTCTGTACTGTATGACCGACAAGCTCCCTGATTGGCTGCGCGGAGGGACCCATGACGTCGCCTCATTTTGCGCTTTTCGACCAGGGGCTTTGATTTGTACAGAGTACAGCTTCACTTTTCTGATTTCATACCTATTTGTACTGTTGACATGAGTATGACAGGACTATGGTTATCCTTGACTGACCCTACTTCAATTGAAAGCGTTGTGTGTTGAAAGCGTTGTCTCCTCATCCTATTACTGCATTCATCGCAGTCTCATACGGACTCCTAGCTTCACCCCGCTGTCATCCATTCTTCCTCTCCTTTCACTCACTCACACTCCCCTCCCCCCTTCCCCCCAGATAATCTTAGGCCTTTTTTCAAATAGACTCTCTTCTATCTGGCTATCTATTCTCTACGATCCCTTTTACTTCATTTCCGTCTTTGCCATCTCCTGATTGTCTTGACAAGGCTATCGAAATGTCGACGCCCACTCTGATCAACCTGCCTCCCCCGCCGTCCGAATCCGTCACTCCATCTGATATGGGACCGTAAGCTTCATGTCAAGAACAGTACTTGCATTAACTAGAACCTGGTTCGCTGACATAGTGATAAATCCCAGGGGCACCCCTAATTCAGGCACCACGTCACTGTCCGCATTGTCGACCACTGCTATCAAAGACGGTCACCAGGGCCAGCCCCTCCCTCACGGCAACCACCATCACCATGCGCACCGGTCGTCGTCCACCTCCATGAGTTCCACGAATACCCTGGAGGCCGAGCGAGCAGATCGCATCTCACGTCTGGCCGGATTGGAACGGGTCGCGACGGCGCGAGCAGCCAGCGGCGGCCAAGCCCAGCCGGGCTCTGCGCTGCCCGCGCCGCACGCAATGACCTCGGGATACTTCGACTCCGCGCAGAGCCAACGAGAAAGGAGCACAGTGGGCAGCGCCAGCGCGACGGGTAGCGTGGGCGGCCGCACGACCTGGGCCAGCGGCAGCGACGCCTTCGAAGCCGATAGCAAGATGAGCGAGGATACCATGGACGACGGCACCTCGAGCGTGGGAAATATTAGCGACGAAGGCAACGCCAGTTTGGTCGGGTTTGGCGAGGGCGCCAGTACCATCAGCGGGCCTATCTCGCGGCCGAATCTGAATCGCGTGTCGTCTGGGGGCCGTACGCCTAGCTCGTTGAGCAGTCCGTCGCTGAACCGGGTGAACCCGCTGGCGGCGCATTTGCAGAACACCAGCGGCACCAGTGACAGTCCCGTGATCCCGTCGCCGTCGCCCTTGTCACCGGCAGGATCATCTTCGAATGCGCCCGAGCCGCCGCAGCCGTCAGGAATGACCATGGAAGACGCTCGTATGCTCGATGGCATGACCTATGATGCGGATGTGGTGGACACGACGGTGCGCACGCCGCGTCTAGCCACGCCATTCTATCACAGCACTAGCCAACATGGCAGTGGAAGTTCTGGTAGTAGTGAGCTGGGCTCTGGTCGATAAAGTGTGGTCTGGCGTTGGTTTCGGTTACATTTCTGCCGGGTTCTCGGGTTATGGTTATTTAGTTTGTAATTGTATTGGGGGGTTCACTTTTTAGTGGAGGTGTCAAAACCGGTGTTTCTACGATATACGGAATATTTCAATATAATGGGTTGTTGTTCTTGTTGTTGTTGCTGCTGTTGTAGACTCTATGTTACTGGAGACATATATGTGTGTGTGTGTGTATATGCTCCTGGGAGTACTTCACCACTATTGCTGCTACAATGCTATACAGATTCACTCAGCAGCCGGATAAAACAGCTTAATCCGCTAACAGACAAAGCATTAAAACTCAAGCATAACAATAGCGTACAATAACCAGCATCAACAATATAGTGGACGTCGTCAGTTCCGCCGAATTTTTCCCTTCCACTCCCACTTCAACCTCACTTCTTCCTCTTCCTTCTCTACAACCCACAAGTTCCTCCTCCCTCTACACTCCCTCTGCCTTCCTTGCTGGCATTGACTTGTCTAGCTTTGAACTCCCTCTACCCTACGGACCTGAGACGCGTTCCTCTGTGGCCCTGGCCCTTTGTTTTCAACCAACTCTCCTCGATCCTCTGTGTGTGTGTGTGTGGGTGTGTGCGGTTTTGGCCCTGTTGCGTCAGACAGACACCACCAACACCGATTGCCACAGATAGGTATACCTTTTCTTTGCAAAAAATTTGAGAGAAGGATATCTTTCTCGCGATTCTTTTTCGCCTGCTTCGCCTCGCCTCGTTTCGCTGGACGGTGTTTACTTGAGGAAGAGAATTGGATCCTGCATTCGCGCGTTGGAAAATACTAGAGGCTCTGTCTTTTGAAAATGGCGGCTTCTACGCAGCTTGCTTGTGCGTCTTGTCTGCTCTAAGCTACTCTCACGCTGGACTTTTTGCTGACTGCTGATAGACCGCACGGTCAAGGGAATTGGGATTCTCGATGGGGCGCCGGTTTATGAGCCTCTGCCGGGGTTTACGAGGTGGGTGCTGGTAATTCTGGCGATATAGTTGTGTGTGGCTGTTAACGGTGACTAGACCCGAGGGAAATCTTCGTTGTGCTGCCTACTCTCCATGCGGCCGGTATTATGCCTGGGCATCTCCCGAAAAGTACGCCCTTTTTGAACCCCACGCGGAGGGTTATTGTTGACTTGTGTGTTTGATAGTGTGACAATTGTTGATCCTTCCGCCGGGAACGTTGTTTCTACCATCCCTGCCGATAATGTCTTCGAACTGGGCTTCTCGCCGCTTGGAACCTACCTGATCACCTGGCAGCGTCCGTCGAAAGACGCCAACGGCGACGCCGTGAAGAATCTCAAGGTCTGGCGCGTGGTCGAAGGCAATGGAGGTGAACATGTGGTTGTGGGCAAGTTCGTCCAGAAGTCGCAGACCGGCTGGAACCTGCAGTACACGCCGGATGAGAAACTGTGTGCACGTGCGGTCACCAACGAGGTCCAGTTCTTCCAGAGCGACGACCTGTCAACCGTCTGGAACAAGCTGCGCGTGGAGGGGGTGACGGAATTTGCGCTCTCGCCCGGACGGAACCAGTCGATTGCTGTTTTTATCCCGGAGCGAAAGGTGTGCAGCCCCGCGGTGCTTTTTGTAGGTAATATACTGATCTGTCGTTTTCCAGGGACAACCCGCCGCGGTCAAGGTGTTCAATGTGCCTCAATTTGGTGCGCCGGTGTCACAGAAGAGCTTCTTCAAGGGTGACAAGGTTCAGCTGAAGTGGAACGCTCAAGGGACCACCTTGCTTGTTCTTGCGCAGACCGAGGTTGACCGGACAGGCAAGAGTTACTATGGTGAAACTACCTTGTACCTGCTCGGTTCGAGCGGTGGTTTTGACTCGAGAGTGGAGTTGGGTAAGTTCTTATCCTTTGCTATCATCGTTGGACAGCTCAATGGCTGACTGGAACAAGACAAGGAGGGCCCGATCCACGATGTCTCGTGGTCTCCTAACTCCAAGGAATTCGGCGTCGTGTACGGTTATATGCCGGCCAAGACGACCATTTTCAACTTCCGCGGTGTGGCCAAGCACAATTTCCCCTTGGGACCTCGTAACACTATCTTGTTCTCGCCCCATGGTCGCTTCGTGCTAGTGGCTGGTTTTGGTAACCTGGCTGGTCAGATGGATATCTTCGACGTGGACAAGGATTACTCCAAGATCACCACCGTGGAAGCCTCCAACGCCAGTGTATGTGAATGGTCCCCGGACGGCCACTACATCTTGACGGCGACGACCAGCCCGCGACTGCGCGTGGACAACGGTATCCGCTTGTGGCATGTTAGTGGAGGATTGATGTACAACGAGGACATGCACGAGCTGTACGATGTGTTCTGGCGGCCTCAACCGAACCCCCAGGACCCGCCAGCCGATCCGCTGAAGGAACCCCCGACTCCGCACCCGTCGGCACAGGCCTACCTCAACACGCGAAAAGTCCCCGCGAAGCCTGCCGGTGCCTACCGACCCCCGGGAGCCCGAGGCCAGGGGACACCGCTGGCCTTCAAGCGAGAAGACGAGGGCGGTTCCGCGTTCGTGCGCGACAGCAGCGGACCGGCCGCCAACGGATTCGGCAAGACGCGCCGACGTGACGTCCCCGGCGCTGATCCGGCCGAGTTCCTGCCCCCTGGAGCCGCTCCAGGCGGAGGCGTGGCACTGCCGGGATCGGACCAGAAGGAACTGTCCAAGTCGGCCGCGAAGAACAAAAAGAAGCGCGAAGCCAAGAAGAAGGAAGGCGAGGACCAGCCTCACCCCCAACCTCAGCCCCAACCGCCCGCGGGAGCCCCGACAGGTCCCAAGGGCAACCACAAGAGCAAGAACCAGGTGAACGGCTCGACAAACGGCGCTGGGACTAAAGCCAACGCCAACGCCAACGCCAAGGCGTCCGCGCCGGCCCCTGAACCGGCCCCCGAACCGGCCGCTGATGCGAATCCGACGGCGCAGGACAAGAAGATCCGCGGGTTGCTGAAGAAGATGCGGGCAATTGACGAGCTGAAGATGCGTCTTGCCGGAGGCGAGAAGTTGGAGGATACGCAGATGAAGAAGATTGAGACGGAGGAGGGGGTGCGAAAGGAGTTGGAGGCGTCGGGATACAACGGTTAGGATCGGGCATGCATGTACATATATAGTCAATGGGATTCCCTTTTGTCTATTGGTCTATTGGTCTATGCTCTATTATCTTTTTCTTTTTTTTTTAAATGCCAGGCTAGGCTAGACTAGACTAGATTCAGTTACTATATATCATCCACGATGCCGGATTGGCGCTCAAACGCTTTCCGTTGCTTATTAGCCTCCCACCACCAGCGATGGGTCTCATCCATATCGTCCGAACCAAAGTGATCATGCCACGGCTTCTTCGCAAAAATATAATGCACAATCCTCACCTCGCCATCCCTCCAAATCCCACCATGCACATCCGCCCACCGCAACGTCTTCAACGCATTAAACACATACGGCAGGGCCACCCAGCGCCCGTGGAACACATCCGACAGCAGCTCCTGGTCCGGGAAATCATATTTGGCGAGACGCGCGGGTTCGTGCAGCGCGGCTTCGATGTGCGAGTAGGTCTCGCGCGAGGGCCGCACGACGAGGAGGCCGGAGTTTAGCATCGAGACGCCGGTCTGGGGGGGAGCCGGTGTGGTTTGGGCAAGGGAGGGCGTTGTGTGTTGGGTTGTGTAGGCGCAGTTTTGGGGGGACCTGTTTTGTTAGTATCTTTTCTGTCTGGTTGTAACACCCTCCCGTATAGAGGGGGGAAGGGGGATGAAGAGGAGGTATACCAGGTACTCGGATAATGGGGCTTCTTTAACGGATTACACGCACAGGCATGACAAGCCGCAAAGACCCTTGACCCCAACCCTGACCCTGACCCTAACCCATCTGCATCTGTATTATGCAGTCCCTGATCACCCGGATAATCCAACTCAACACCCATCAACTCATCCACCCCCCGGCAAACCAACATATCACCGTCCAGCAACACAACGCGCTCAAACTCCCCTTCCTCCCCCCACAGCCCAAAAACCCCGAGTTTCGTCCACGTCTCCTGGAAGCGCGGGTCTTGGTCGTAGACGCGCGAGTGCGAGGGGTAGATCGGGGGCACGAGGCGCGTGGGGATGCTGCGCGCGGCGAGCACGTCGAGTCCAGAGGCCGGGAAGGCTGCCGTGTAGAAGGCGTAGAAGGGGTAGGCGGTTTTGTGGACGTGCATGAGCGTGTAGTGCAGGGTGAGGAGACCGGGGAGGTAGTCGAGGTTTGTGATTAGGGAGGCCCAGACTGGTCGGTCTTGTTAGCTGTCTTTTTCTGTGTCAGAGTAATGGCGGAAGGTGGAAGGTGGGGGAGAAGGTAGTACTCTTTTTGGGCGCTTCTGGAGGGTTGCGAAGCATGGTCGATGGAGTATATAGCACCCTGGGCTGTTATGCTGGCGCTATAGCAGAGGCATTGGCATTGGTACTGAATTGAGTGAATTGCATAGATTGCATGGATTGAATCGCATGGAAAAGCACGTCAGAAAATAATTAATCAGATAAGGCTAGCTAATCTATCTCCGATGCGGAGGTTCCGGACCGAGTCTGCCGAGGTTTTTACTACTGGAGCGTGTCCAGAGCAGGGCAACTTCAATGCCCGAGGAGGCAAGAAAGAAGACCTAGAGAACTGTTCTGAAATGAAAATCCGGAAAAACGCATCTCTGCTTCCCCCACACAGCATGCTGTCTCTCTTTTCCAAGGCAGATATTCCTTCCCAGTGGCAGAAGGGTACAGTTCCGGGGGTCTCTTAGAGAACCTTCCTGTTTTCAAGGAGCGAGTCTATCTCGCTTGGGGAAATGACTGTAGACCATCCGCTATCAAATGCTGTCTTCGTGTCCGATTTCCTCTCGGATATTTTGTATCATTTCATTAGGGTTACCACCCGCTAGGGGACTTGCCTTCATCTGAAGTGCACCCTGGCGATTTGTTAGCCTCGAGCACAAAGAATAAGAGTTTATTCACCCCTGTTCAGCATAAACCAGACCTACCACGTGCAGTGACTTCTTTGCCATGTTGAAACTACACTTGGGTGGCAGGGCAACGTTCATCAGGGCTGAATCTCTCCTGGTACCGTATGACTGCTGCAGTACTTGTGTGGTAGCATTCCATTTCCAGATCCCGCAAGTACCTACATAGCTCGTCAGCTTGTTCTGACCTAGTATTCTTGGACGTTTCCCCGTTGTCAGTAGGTTTTGTGGGTTGGAGAGCCTTGTGTTCAAACCTTTAGTTGACAACTGATAGGGTTGTTTTCTCCATGAAAGCCATGCTGCCGGATCAGAAACGTGATGGAAGAAGTATGATTGTTAATAGTGAGAGTTTGAGAAAATGAGTGGCAGCAATTAGGCATGGATGGTGATGATGCTAGAAGAGGAAGAAAATGCCCTGGAAGGTTGTCACAATAGACTGCCATGTGACCCGTCTCTGCCCTAAACTTCAGTACGCTTGCACTACGAAGTTGAACGAGAACACTGTTTAATGCGAGTGGTATGATAATCACGAGAATATGTCAGCGTGCATTAAGCAATTGATGCCCAATCTGACAGTAGTGAGGGTATACCCCCAAATAGGGCATGGTTCGAATTATCTGCAGTCGCTTGCCAATCTGTCCAAGTCTTCTACTGCTGCCTTGCTGCGGTTGCTGCAGAGTCGCTCGCAGAATAATGCCAATTACGCACTGCTACAGGCTATGTTTACTTGTATAATGTCCCATGGATATATATATGCACTCGTCAATGCCGGCTGCCGTCTTCTCCCCCGTCACTGTCCCTGATGTGAATGAGTGTCCAGAGGATCCCGCTACCTGAAGTAGACTTCTCCTATGTATAGACAGATCAGGACCAGCGCAGACAGATCAACGGACAGGATCCCCGGCATCGAACGAGGTGCGCGATATGCACGAATGTATACCGCTTACTAGTGATGACTTGAGCATGGTTTTGATATATCGCAGCCGATACAGAGCTTATTCCCTCTTGACGAGGGAATTTCAAGGCACGGTCCTCGCCTTGCGCTCCACCTTACAGCGCGAACACAATGAATGTGAAGGTCCAAATGTGGTCGGAGATGATGCGTCTGAACTGGGTATCTTATTGCTCGATACGTTCTTCTATGTATCCTGTATTAAATTTAGTAAAATCTAGTATATCAATTGTATTTGCCGATAATCAGGTGAAAATCCGCGCGCGTTTAATCGGACTACCCATGCGCAGAGACCGATTGCCGGCCATTCCGCTCAACACGCGGTCCATTCCGTTCACATCGAGCTCCCCGCGACGGAGCATCAACTGGTCTGTCTCTGTGGTGGCCGTGTCCTCCGGCGACGTTCGAGGAGACTCAATCGGTTCTGTGAGTCGGGGGGTCAAGATCATGATTCGGTGTTCCGCCGTGACGAGGATGTCGAATTCTTGACGGCCCGAAGACTTGCGAGTCTGGCGCGAAGCTGCGGGTAGATGTCCAATGCCCGTGAAATGCTCTCCCATCAAATGAACGTCTTGAATCGTCGACACCCGGCAGCGGTTTGAGGAATCGAACGTGCCGGTGGCCTTGACGGCGTTGCGCCACAGGGCCAGGAGGCTAGGAATCACCGCACTCTGGCTCCCATGCCGTAGCAGAATCGACTCGTCAGGCAATGAGTCTCGTGTCGAGTTGGTCCGAAACACCGACAGTTCGCCGCAAAGAGATGGGCTGGAAGACCCATACGCGCCTTTTAGCAGGGTGTCCTCGCGCACGCGTTTTGACGATGGCGTCAAAGGTGCGAATCTTGGGCGTTGTTCGATGTTGGTCTCGCCCACATCGGACTTGTTCGATAGCGGACTGAGTATCCGTCCACTGACGGAGAACGTGGTCAAGGAACCGCCGCTCACCCCTTGAACACTCGACTGACGCGCCAAAGGCCCTTTGGCGTCCCGGGACCAGCCCCTTCAATATCCCAAACGCCCCATTCACCGTCAGACATCAGAATCATGATCGCTTGTCCCCCGAGTACCCACTCTGCGTTGATGATGGTCTTTCGGTGTGGGAGCCCAGATGAAGTCGATTCGAAACCTGGAAAGAGACTGATCAACCATCTTCCTTCGGTCTCCGTAGTCTCGTAGTCACTCCGGGGACCCGACGACGATCTCCGCCATCCTTTGGACGGCTTGATCGAGAAACACGAATAGACCTTGACACATCCGTTGTGGAATGCTACCAACAACGTTGAATGGCGTGTTGACGGGTACGACGAGGTGTTAAAGGCGATCATTTGGGCCGGGACAGGCAGGTGGCACCGTCTGGACTCAATTTCCTCGTCACAAAGCCTGTGGCTCCTCTTGCCGCCTTTGGACCCCTCCTGTATTCCAATCCGGTGTATCAAAAGCAACCCTGAAGCTTCCGCGGAATGAGTGGCCACGAGAAGATCCCATCGTCCTACCATCCTCCCATTGTCTTCAACTTCTTGACAGGTGAACGTGAGTGACACTCCGCGAGGGATCTCCTGATGGGACACGCCGCCAGCGATCGAGACCGTCTGAATGTTCCATGACGAGGAATCGGTCTGGACAGGATGGGGTGGCCCCAAGGGAAGCGTAACGATCCGCGTCGAGTAGTCCGCGCAAACCGCCGCCACCACTATCGTATCCTTCAGCACCGGCGGGATAGGGTCCAATGCTGAGCGCACCGTCTCCGGAAGCACGCGCGGTACAGCTAGGTCGAGAACTTTGCTTCCCAGCGGAATGTCGATCTGACGGAGGACCTCTTCGAACGGATAGGAAGGATCAACCTCGGTTTCCTCCGTGTCAAATTCATAAACAGCTGTCTCTTCGTCCTTGGGCGGTTCCGTCGGGTTGGTTTCTTCATCCGAGTCGATGATCATGACTGCATCTTCGTTGCCACCGTTGGCCTTTTGTTTCGACTTGTCCTCCTTCGCAGTAGGCATTTTCGGGGCAGAAAACCGCCTCCCACCTCTCCAGACCACTTTCAATCCATTTTCATAACCATAGAGGATGATCTGGGAGCCGTTTGGCGCGAGGACGGGGTAGCCTTTTGCGGCGTGGACGCGATGGGGGAGTTGGTAGCTAGACAGCAAAAACGTATCGTCAGACCTCTATAATTTAAAACAGAATGTGGAATCCAGTACCTGAGCTGCAGACCATCTTCCCTTGGCCGCACCAAGGGCCTGGTAGGAAATGGAGGCATTGGTGGTGGCAATCGAAGCTTTCCTGTCGCGCCGTGGAAGAAACAAGGGAGCTAGTGCAGGCTGCGTATGACGCCCAGGGAAAGATGCCGTCAATATAAATTGCGACTTCTGCTGTATATAACCAGTAGGATAGCAATCTGCAAGATAAATCAATTTGCCAATGCGCTGAAGCAGCTCAAACTGCAGAAGCACAGGGGTTTGCCGGAGAAGAGAAGAAGACGGCGGTTTTCCTCCGCTGAAGAAAGAAAAACGCGTGGGTTTATTTACTCGACACCAACACCTGCCAGGACCTCGACAGAACACCCCGTCAGAGTCCTTCTGATATAGGCAATTGTTGATGGACAGACAATGGTTATGATCCAGTCTCTGGCTCCCATTGCCAGGAATTCTACAGCTACTCTCCGACAATAATGGCGACAGTCCGCTCTCTCGGCCTCCACGTCCCCTCGGCCCTCCCATTCTTAGTCGCTGAGAACCTCCTGCCTCCTGACCCATCGGATGAGCAGTATACGTGGAAGACGTGCGTTGACGAAGGCCCAGATGGCCCTGTGGCGGATGAAATCGTCTGGACAAAAGAGTGCGTTGTGTGGTCTCGAGCTGGGCTCGTAACGAGGGTATTTCGGCTGGACTTGGAGAAGGAAGAGATACGACATGCCTTGATTACCCATTTCGCGCCGGACAACATCAAGAGGTCCAATTTGGATTCGAAAGACAATACGGCGCCGGGACGACTGGCGGGGCAGCAGCGTGGGCAGGAATCCAAGCTAGCAGCGGCCGGGTTGACATTGGGCCTACGAGATGGGGAGACTCCAGGAGCAAGCAGTAGCGGCTCTGCTTCTACAAGTGGGCTGTCTAGGGCTCTGGTGGTGGTGCTCAAATCCCAGGCTCATATCTTTTTCTTGACCGGCAATAGCCATGTCGTTCCCTTGCCCTTCGAGGTCGATTCGGTATTTGCTACTCCCAGAGGCCTTTTATTCCAGAGGATGGTCCACGAGGAAGATAAGGATCCTGTGAGATACCCAATGGCGCCTCCAAACTCCTTCGTATCTCGACCAGTTACCGCATCTCAGTCACTAGAGGCATCGACAGGCAAGAAGACTGCCCGACCTTCGCTGACGGCTTCCCCTGCCCAGGGCCCTGGGTTGAAACCAAAATCTAGGAAACATGCCAATCTTCCTAGGGTATTCTCTCTTATGGATCCTCACTCGGAAATGGGATTGGTTGTGACTACCGGCCAGTCTTCTCGGTGGCTGCAAAGCAGTACCTCCAGTAGCAGCAGGCCTTCCGGATTAGATGTCTTGGACCCAGCAGACGAGGTAGTGTACGTTTCTCCCACCAATGAACTAGCAGGCTCCAGCGGGGTGTCCCTTAAAGGGCCACTCATACTCGTTGTGACCGTCAACAAGCATACTGGGCTCTATACTATCTGGACAGCACGATATAGAGACGAGGAGAGCGAAACAGCTCCCAATAAGAAACGAGAAAGACGGGAGACAGGGGGCACCCGATCTCGCCGGCGCAGCTCCCATATTGGGATGGCAACTGGCGCAACAACCCCAGTGGCTCGTCCATCCACTGCCAGGGAAAGCTTTGGCCCTCGGGGGGGAAATTGGAACGTCTCCGGGATATCACACTCACAGTATTCTTCAGAGGGAAAACCAGACGAGGATGACCTTGCATCTCGGCTAGGTCAGGATTTTGGCGACCTCGGTGTTCCGTCCAAGACGTCGCGACGAGTGAGCTCGCTGCTTGCTCGTGCTGACTTGGCTACCAACCAGGACAGAGTTACATTCTCGGACCTTGCCACGGGAAGCCAATCCAGCTCCGTGCCCCATGCAGGACCGCGACAGTCGATTGGCGGTACTAGTACTCGTGCGAGCTTTGGATTCAATCCCCGGGCTTCCCTGCCACCCGGAAGTGCTTCTGTCTATAGCACCACGAGCAGCGTCGCTGATGGTCCAGTTGATAGACTTCTTGAGGAGCTGAACAATGACCCCTTTTACGAGGGATTTGAGAATCTGGACCTCAAGGAATCGGCGTCGGGCCTTCCGGAGGAAGTGGTACTTTCTAAAGTCGAGAGTTTCCCTATGAAGTTCTCTGGCAGCTTTCAAACAAGTTCCAAATCCAAGCCATCTCGACGTCTCAAAATCTCTACACTGACGCCGTCTGCCTGCGGACATTCCCAGAATGGGAACACTGCTGCTTTGGCTCTTTGCGTTGTTGATCAGAATGCGAGGTCGATGGCCATCGTCAACATGAGAGCCGATCGAATTGCGGTTTCCAAGAAAGATAGGATCATCTCGAAGAAGACAAAGAAGGGTATGGCCGTGGACGATCGCTCCCTGCTGGTCCAGGCGACTGGAGTGCATCATTATTCGAATATATTGGATGCTTCAAGGATTGTTGATGGAGAAATCTCGCGACTTGCCATCTTGAGCGCCACAGAAGATGGAGAGCATGGGATATCTTTGCAGTCTCCATGGTGCAATCCGATGACCGTGGACATCCCCAGAAAGCTGATGCTTTACGACCCGTACGGTGTCTCTACCAGCACATCAATCAACCGGCCCCGGGATAGCGGTTTACACCGACTCATGACAGATTCCTCTCTCACGGTGACAGGACTAGATCACGCGTCCGTCCATGGCCGGATCGACGTGGTTGATGAAATGAACCGAAAACACAGCCTTCAGATGCAGATGCAGCCGACTAACGAGGTGGTCAGAAGCGTCATCAGGGTCACCAGGTTTGTCCTGCGTGATACGGAGAAGGCCGGAGAAGGCATATTGGTGGGATGGTGGGAAGTCATGAAATGGTTACGCGCTAGGGAGACTAACGAGAACGATCTGGAATGGACGGCTATGGTCATTGTTCTCTTTTCAATGGCTATTCCATTCATCGGAAATGATCAAGCGCACACCCCAGTCAAGCAGCGCAGGAAACGGGGTCTTCCAAGATCAAGTAGCGGTAGTTACGTCGACTTGGAGTGTTGGGAGGCAATGCTAGACCAAGAGTCGGGTTCTGCCGGTGTGATCGCTCCATGGATGAACAACGGTGTCTGGGGGTGGATTGTCGAGCAAGATGCCGAAGAGGATAACAGTAGCAACAGCCCCCAGCGCGGAAAGAGAGCGTCAGCAGTAACAGATCAACTGAATTCCAGCCGGTCTACATTCCGCAAGAATTCCTACTTGCTTCGATGCGCGGCTTTGGCCCGTGAATTTCTGCAAAGCCCTCAGGGAGCTGACGCTTCCGGGCCCGATGGTTATCTTCCCACCGCAGAAGCATACAATGTCAACTCCAGATGCACGGCCCTATGCACGGTGCTTGTCGGCTTGCATGTTTTACGCGAAGAGCAGAAGCTTTCGATATGCGAGGCTGAGCAGTCGCGCAGGGCCCTGGGTCTACTTGCTCCGGTGCTGGCACAGCTTGGGCGATATCTAGGATGGAAGTCGTGGACATGGGCTGAAGATGCATACTTCGGTTGTGAAATCGCCAGTATGGACCGCTGGCAGTTTGAAGATGCTGAGATTTCCTCGCTGGACGTACCGCCTGAACCATTTGCTCCTCCTTCTATCTTTGCTTACATGGAAAACGCATGGCACCAGACTTCGACGCCGTTTCTCTCGCTTCTTGATCTTGTCAGTGCATCTGATCGATCCCCGAGGAAAGGTAAGCTATGGCAAGAGTGCTTTACCCTGACTCCTAGGATGCTGGCACTGAATGGGTTCTTTTCCGAAATACACCGCTGCTCGACATCACTCGACAAAATCAAGCTGCTGCATCGCTGGGGTCTCACGAGGAGCATCATCGAAACTTTCCCGGAAGGCGTCAGTGCACCATTATACGAGGCCATTATGCAATCTCAAGTCCGTGCGTCGACATCGTGGAACGCCGGTCTGTTGGAACTCATCGACCGTGGGGACCTGAACATGTCAATGAATACAGACAACTCCCGCCCATTCTCAACTGCACCACAGCCGGCAGTATTCCATGAATCGGTACGTGACTTCCACCACGTCGGTAACTCGGCGCTGGATATCGATACGATCAATTCGTTTGAAGCCTCTGCAGAGGCAGATCGGTTCTCTGTGACTCGGTTGATTTTCCGCGAAGACAAGCGGTTCGTGGAAGCCGCGAGGCTACTGAATCAATCGAAGGCACCTGCGGCAGAGTGTGCTCCGGAGCCTGAGTGGACGGATGCGGATCTACTCGAGGCACAGAAAGAAGTTGTACAGCTGGTCACGCTACGGACGCTGTCAATACCCGCTGGACGGGCCATGTTGGCATTCAGCGGACGATTACCCCTGTTGACGGAGAAGCTCCCAATCCCCTCGTTCTCATTACAATGCGTGATGAAGCCGTCGAACGTGACGGCCAGCGCGGACCGGGCGGCATTCAGCGAGGAGAAAGTATGCTGGGCGTTTTTCCACAATGGCGTTTCGACAGGACTGGCAATTTCAAAAGCCTCCAAAGGCATCGATACTTCATGGATCCTGTTCAACAAGCCGCATGACCTGACCAACCGACATGCCGGTTTTCTGCTGGCGCTGGGTCTGAACGGGCACCTCAAATCCCTGGCGAAGTGGGTAGCGTTCAAGTACTTGACACCAAAGCACACGATGACGTCTATTGGGCTCTTGCTGGGGCTTTCCGCGTCTTATCTGGGTACGATGGATACTTTGATTACGCGCTTACTTTCCGTACATGTGACGAGGATGCTTCCACTGGGAGCGGCGGAGCTCAACCTGTCAGCATTGACGCAGACGGCCGGAATCATGGGTATTGGCCTGTTGTATTGCAATTCGCAGCATCGGAGGATGAGCGAAGTGATGTTGTCGGAGATTGAGAATGCAGAACAAGAAGACAGCTCTTCGACATCGCATGAAGACCTTCGAGACGAGGGCTACAGGCTCGCGGCCGGGTTCGCGCTTGGATTCATCAACCTAGGCAAAGGCAAAGATCTCCGAGGAATGCGAGATATGCATATCGTCGAAAGGCTCTTGGCCATCGCCGTGGGAACGAAGAACGTCGACCTGGCACATGTTCTGGACCGGGCTACAGCGGGGGCTACAATTGCGCTGGCCATCACCTTCATGAAAACCAACGACGTGTTCCTGGCGCAGAAAATTGACATTCCCGACACGACAGTGCGCTTCGACTATGTCCGGCCGGACCTCTTTCTCCTTCGGACGTTGGCGCGTCATCTGATCATGTGGGATAGCATCCAAGCTAGCGATGAATGGATCGTCCAGAGTCTGCCCAAGATCTATCGGCGACGATATCGACTGACGGGCGTTCGTCGATTGAAGAGCGACGATATGCCCTTTTTCAATATCATTGCCGGACTCTGTTTCACGCTGGGTCTCCGCTATGCAGGCACAGCGCAGATGCACGTTCGCGATCTGCTGCTTTCGTATCTGGACCAGTTTATCCGGATTTGTCGATTGCCTGCAGTCAACTACGACGGGAAGCTTGCTCGCAACTCGGTCCGGCACTGCCAAGACATCGTCGCGCTCTCGGCAGCCACGGTGATGGCGGGAACGGGTGACCTGGCGCTATTCCGACGACTGCGCTCGCTGCACGGCCGCGTAGATGGGGATACGCCGTACGGCAGCCACATGGCGGCACACATGGCCGTCGGTATGCTATTCCTAGGCGGCGGCAGCTACACCCTAGGAACATCGGACATAGCGATTGCGTCGCTGCTCTGTGCATTCTACCCGATCTTTCCGACCACGGTGCTCGACAACAAATGCCACCTGCAAGCGTTTCGCCATCTATGGGTTCTGGCAGCGGAGCCACGCTGTCTCATCCCTCGCGACATCGATACACGCCGACCCGTCTCAATCCCGATCACGGTCAGCATGAAACACGGCGGCGGAGGACGCCGCAAGATGACGGCGCCCTGTCTCCTCCCAGACCTGAAGGACGTCAGCAAGGTCGAGGTGCGCAGCACAGATTACTGGCCGCTCGTGTTGGACTTTGGACCCAACCGGGGCCTGCGCGAGAAGTTCCGGCAGGGGGATCAGTCCGTGTACCTCCGACGAAAGACCACGTACAACCCGACAGGATCGTCGGTATTTGTCTCAACATTTTCGGGACTCAGCGAGGCTCAGGACATCCTATACTCGTCATCATCATCCAAATCCGCTTCGAACAACAATAATAACCACAACGCCGCCACCCAGATGGTTCTCCCGGACATGCAAACGGGCAAACCGGCCACATCATCCTCCCAGAACATGTGGGACTGGGTCTTCCACCTCGCCTCGCTGCGCGGTCTAGACATCCGCGAACGCTCCCTGGTACTACCCTCCTCCTTCCCGACAACCACATCCAGACCGAACGACCCTACCTCCTCTTTCACGACAACAACTACAGCTCCCTGGCTGCGCCTCTCCGCAGTGGATAGCAAGTTAGTCCTGGAGCGCAACGTCGCGAACATGGTAAAAGCCGCGACGGGCGCACGCGGCGCGGGCCCCGACGAGGTGCGCGATCGCTTGTGGCAGTTACGATTGTTGTTCGGGTGGGTGGATGGTCAGGCTGATTGGGAGCATGGCGAGAATGGCGAGGAGACGGAGGTGGATAGTGATGGCGGTGATGATAGTCAGTTGACGGTGCGTAGGGGTGTTGGTACTGGTGGTGGTGCTGGTGACGCTGGTGCGAAAGAGAATGGGTTGTGGTTGCGGAGGGAGTTTATTGAGGAGATTCGGTGGAGGATTTGGGGAGTGCAGATTGGGGAGCAGTCGGGTTAGGGCTAGTCAGGCAGGGGGTATGCTATGCTTTATGATATCCATATGGAGAATGAATGGTGTTATGGTGGTTTTCATTCCATTTTATGCCAATGCAATACCATGCATGATAAACGTAGAGAGAGTGTGTAAATGCAAAACAGATCATCTGGGACGAATAACACCCTCCTTCAACACACCCCGATCACCACCGCCGCCTTTTTGCCAGAGCCAAACGCCCTCGACGGCCCAAGCAGCGGCACTAGCATGTCTTCCAATCCCGGCTCCTTTGACAGTAGTGCCTCCAGCGCTAGCCGCGTCCTGCTTTGCGTCCTGCTTCTGGGAGCTAGCACCCTCCGCCTCAACCAACATGACCCCCACGACGCCCTCCTTTTCAACAACCTCCCACAACCCCTCCACCAGCACACTACCTCTATCGCCGAACTCGCCCCTCCCCAGTCGATACAGGATGCGCCCGAGGACCTGCCACGCGACGCAGCGCTGCGCGGGGAACGACGAGCGGCCCAGAATGGTGATCTCGGGGATCGTATACCCGGCGGCCTGTGGATCGTTGCCGTGGTGGTGCAGACCTAGGGTGGTGGGCAGCGACAGCGCAGTGTCCGGGGCGAGGATGGTGCCGAGCAGCGAGAAGCGGATGGCGGCGGGGTGGATGGCTTCGGCGGTGCTGGTGGGGGAGTAGGGGGATGCTCTGGAGGGGTCTGGATCTGCGTCTGGGTCGGAGGGGTCGGCGGAGGGCTGTTGGAGCCAGGTGAGGGAGGACGGGTCGTGCGGGGTGTTGGGGAAGTAGTGCGTTTGGAGGTCGGAGAGGAAGGAGGGTGAGGTCAGATCGAGGGAGGGCACCGGGTCGTTGGAGGGGGGTTGTGGTGGCGTCGGGAAGTGGAAGGAGGGGAGTTCGGAGGCGGGATGGAGGTCG
This sequence comes from Aspergillus sp. MA 6038, assembly GCA_003004525.2. Taxonomy (NCBI): domain Eukaryota; kingdom Fungi; phylum Ascomycota; class Eurotiomycetes; order Eurotiales; family Aspergillaceae; genus Aspergillus; species Aspergillus sp. MA 6038. The sequence goes on along the minus strand of PQME02000095.1, from coordinate 12,001 downwards.
TCGGGCAGGTCGGGGGGTGGGAGGTCGTCGTTTGCTGGTGCTGATCTGGAGGGTCCTTGTCTGGACGACTCTTTGGCTGGTTTTGGTGGTCCTGGTCCTGGTTCTGGTTCTGGAACGTCGAATGACACGGATTTGCCAGGTTTCGTAGAAGCGGTTGACTGAGGCTCCGGCTGAGGCTGAGGCTCCGGCTCTACCTGCGAATCATCTATCCTAGCCCTGCGAAGGAATCTCTCCAACAATCCCGGATCCATTGACGACATCAGCTCCTCCCGTTCGTGCTGGATCTGAGCTCCCGACATGCTCGCCAGCTGGTGACGGTTCTCCTCATCGATGGATTGCTTTTCATCGGTGGCCACAGACCCTGACCCTGGTTGTTGTTGCTGCTGCTGCTGCTGCTGCTGCTGCTGCTGGGCCCTGCGCTGCTTGAAGGATGACCGCTGAAGCCGCTTTTTATGCAGAGGGAAACCAGAGCCCGAGGGGGGTTTGGGCGGGGCGACGGCGGCGGCGGAGGGAGCTCGTTCGTGGATTCCCCCGATGAGGGCGGAGGAGGGGAGGTCGTCGTGGCCCTCGTCGTCGATCTCGCCATGATCGATGACGGGGGCGGGTTCGTCGCCGTCGTCGAGGTTGAGGACGAAGCGCTGCCCGGGGAAGGCCATGGTGTCCGTTGGGCGTCTGTCCCGGTCGAGTGCTGGCGAAGTTGAAGAAACGAAGAACCCGAATTGGGATGCGGCTCAAAAGCCTAAATGGGTGCAGATGCGCTAGGCCGAAAGGGGAATAGCGTATTGTCCAAATATGGCAACACGACATCTATAACTACGTCGACTGCAGTGAGTCTGTCAAGAGGAAGAGAGGCAGTAAATAGAGAGGCCAGAGGTGGAAGAGGCTGCGAATGCTCCCTGGGTGCCGCTGGACCTGATGGATCTGGTCCTCGCGGGTACAGAGGACAGAGTACAGAGGAGAGTCCAGAGGAGAGTACAGAGTACGGCGTACAGGTGTAGTACAGTACGGAGTAAGGCTCGTAGGGTACGGACGGAAACCCAACGCGATGAGGGCTACGGAAAGTGTCCAGCAGGTCGCTCTAGAGAGGACCAGACCGTGACCGCATCCAGCATCCTCTTTCCCGGGGACACCACCACTATGGCCCAGTAAGGCTCTGTTCCTTCGGCGTTAGTTACATCTGCTATACCAGTGATCGTGCAACAGCTCCAAAAAGCCATTTCATCTTCTTTCTCTCCTTTCTCCTTCTGTCTTATTTCTGCCTTTCTCTTTTCCCGCCCTCTCTCTCTTTTCTTCTCTTCTCCCTCTCTTCCTGCCGTCCATCAACCCTATCAACCAGCCCAAATCCCCCTTTCTTTTTTTCGTTCCTCCGCCTTTTTCTGCTTTTTCGCTGCTCGGATTCTTTCCCTTCTTTTCTTCCCACTTCACCTTGGCCTCTTTTTCTTCCCCTTCTGCACCTCTGCTCGTCTGCCTGATCATGACAGACCTCCCCAACCATCCTCCCCCCAATCCGCTCCTGCCCAAAAATGAAGATGCTCCCTCTCCTGATGCCGAACCCGTGAAAGGCCGCCGTGTTTCAGCCGGAACTCGACGGTCGCGTCGAAAGAAGGACGACGTGCCGGACGAGCAGCAGCAGCAGCAGCAGCAGCAGCAGCAGCAGCTCCCCAGCGACGACAAGAAGACTCAGAAGCGAGGCAATACCAATAACAGCACATCGACGGCCAGTACCAACACTCGCCGGCAACGAGACACCACCAAGAACTCCTCCACCAACACTTCCTCGTCGCGCAAGAAGCCCAAACTCGACAATCCGCCCAGTCCGCCGCCGGCCCTTCCCCAGCCGCGGCCACAGCAGCCTCAGCACCACCACCAGCAACAGCCTCTCCAGCACCACCAGCAACAGCAACAACAACAACAACAACAGCAGCAGCAGCAACAGCAGCAGCAACATTCGCAATATCACGCTCCCTCTCTGTCCTCTTATTCCAACCCGTCGCCGCTGTCTCCCTCTTATTCTCTGGCACCTCCTCCCGCCCCCCCCAGAACCAGCGGCCAAAACTACGATCCTATCCGATCGGCCTTGGATACTTCGCCGCCAGCTCCGACGCCTTCCAATGCGGCCAGTCCTCCGTCGCGCAGTGCTTTTCGCGCCAGTGCCTCACCGGCCATTGCGAGTATTATCGATCCGCCCTTGACGACCACCACCCAGCAGCCGGTTTATTCGTCCCTCTCTCGTTCCTCGCCCGGTCATGTTGCTCCTTCGTCCACCCTCTCGTCGCCGGCTGCCCATCCCAGGGCTCCCCCGTCCTCCCATCATTCCTTAGCCCCTTCGCCCTTGCCCGCGGTCTCGTCTCCTTCTCATTCACATGGCGCCATTCTTACATCCCACCATTCACTGCCTCCCGGTCTGCAGCCGCCGTCGTCCTCCAATTCGTACGCCCGTCAGTCGCCCTATCCTCCTCCGCAGCAGCCGCAACCTCAACAATCTCGATACGAAGAACAGAAACCGGATCCGATGCAACTCTCCCAGGCCCTCACGCAACCTCAGCAACCCAGCCCGCCCCAACCTTCGCAAGAACCGATTGCCATGGAAGTGGATCAGCCGGATCCCGCAGCCCAGTCGGGCACCGCAAAGACCGCCAAGAAAGACAAAGAGAAGGACAAAGACAAAGAAAAAGAGAAGAACCCGGCTCCATCCTCCAAAGCTCCTTCACCAAAGCCGGCTCGCAACGCCAAAGAGAAAGATGCAACCCCCGCCAAATTACCCCAGGGCTCAGGATTGATTTCGAATGCACTGTTCGGCATGGATGACAATGCAGGCGCTGAAGGTGCCTCGCACGCCACGCCCAACATTATTCTCCACATTCCCTTGAACGGTACCGACAACCGCATTGTTAATTTTGCTCGCTTGGCGGAGGAGCAGTATGGGTTTGCCGCTTTGCATCCCCGACTCGCGGCGCACAAGGAACGGTTGGCGCGCGTTGCGGCCGCGGGGGCTGCCTTGGAGCGGAACGAGAAAAGCGCCAAGGGTCTACTCTCCATCGCTGGTGGAGGTGAAAGCGCCGATGAAGACCTGAGTCTCGATATGGACCGCGACAGTGATCTGGATGGTGACATCGCCATGGCCGGAATAGGTGCGGCCACCAATGATGCGCCGGCAGACGGGACGGATGGGAAGAAGAAGCGACGCAAGAAGATGGAGGAATATGATCGAGACGATCCTTTCGTCGATGATAGTGAAATGGCCTGGCAGGAACACGCCGCCGCCAGTAAGGACGGATACTTTGTCTACAGTGGCCCTTTGGTTCCGGAAGGAGAAAAGGTGCAAGTCGAACGGTTGGTCTTTGACTTTGGTTTTTTCTACCTGCTATGTACATATGGCTAATGAAACGCAGTGCCGATGGTACCGTCAAACGCGGGCGAGGTCGCGGACGTGGAGGTCGCAGTCGCGCACCACCCAGCGGGCACCAAGTCCCTCTGGCCGCAGCCTCGACCTCGGTCCCCATCTCTCAAGAAACCGGCCTTCCTCTCCGCGGTCCGGGTTCTCGCGGTGGCAGCACCACCCGCCGTCCCCGCGTCAGCAAAGCCGCACGCCAGCAGATGGAAGTGGACGGCAGCAAAGACAAAGACAAGCAAGGAAACCATATCTCGACGGGTTCCCAAGGCCGTGGCGGGGGTGCAGCCGGTCGTGGTGGTGGCGCTGGCAGTCGAGGGGGAAAGACGCCGTCGTCATCTCCGTCCACCACCACCACTGCCACCACCACCACTGCAACAGCAAACATCGAAAATACCGGCGCAGCCGACCTGACATCCCGACCGAGTCTAGCGCCTGCACCACCTGGGCCGAGTCCGTTATCTGGGCCGGAGTTGGTGATGAAATGAGACGACACCTTTGCTCCCTTCCAGCTATGCATTATATGGGGGGTTTATCTGTTACTATGCACATTATTCTGGCCTTCTTTTTTCCTTTTTTCCTTTTGAATTGTATGATTGATCGATTCGTTGATATTCATTTCCTGGCGTCAAAAGGATCCGGTCTGGATTATCATTTGTGTTGTTATTTGTTCGTTTTGCTGTTCAACTTTACTGTACTGGTTTTCTGTACAGTCCAGTGCAGGGCAAGGGTTACATGATTTGACTAGTTAGGTAGCTCATGTATGTTCAGTATGTCAATCCTTCTGTGGTTATTGATTGATTGAATGAGTGGGTTTATGCATGGCAGGTATATGTCTTTACTTTGCTCTTGGTCCAGTTTCCGCTACTTTCTTTCCTTCAGCTTTCCTCTGCTTCCTTGCTTGCTTGCTTGCTTGTACAATGCGCTGCGATTCTACGTGCTATACTTGCTTCACTGGAAGAAGAGTATGTTTGAATACATAGGCGGATACATGGATATACATGAAGTACTCGCTACAGTAGAACGGTCAGGCTAGGGTAGGTCAACGGGTAATAGGTCAATTTGTATATTCATGGTCATATCTTTATATTCACTTGTCAAGTCCAGCCCCAATGAAGAAAAAGAAGAAAGGAGAAAAAGAAAAAGTGCCAAACAGGAGAGAGTAGTATGTACGCCTTGCCGATGCAAAAGTCGTGACGAAAGAAAAAGAAATCAAACCAATCACTCGAATACATGGGTAACAAGAGAAGACATGTCCAGTACACAATGAAGAGAAGAAGAGAAAAAAAAAGAAGATAGAAAAATGGTGAAGGCTGGGGGGATGATGGACGACCAAGATTCGATGCATAGTATGGAATATCTGTCGAGATTCAATTTCAATTGCCGTGTGCAGTCATGTGGTCTCGCATCTGACGACGCCAGGATGGTCCTCCTCCATTCGATGACCCCGAGGACCCATTCGGCGCCGGGGCTGCGCGAATCGGCAGTGTGGTGTTGTGAAGCGCGGCCCGGGACCGCATGTTACTCGAGCTGGCTGATCGGGCTCCCATCTGCGGTCTGGCAGGGACGTCCAGTGCCGACGCTGGGTTGGCGTGCGAGGAGTATCCAGGCCGACTGGCTTCCTGGGTTTCCAGGGACAAGTGCTCGAGCTGGGAGCGGACGGGGGACGCAGAGGGATTGTTGTTGTTGGATGAAGTGTAGTTGTATCGGGGATGAGCAGGCACGTCGTTGGCGATTTGGATTTCTCCGGAGGCAGGGGTGTTATTCTGGGGTGGTGTGCGAGTCGCGGCCGGAGGAGGATGGTTTAGGTGGCGGCATGGGACGTGGAGTAGCTTCCTTTTCCTTTTCCTTTTCCTTGTCTTTCAGAGACTTGGGCGGCGCGGGCCCCTGGTAGGACTTGCGATTATGTCGCTCCATCATGCTGATGGCCCATTCTTCCAGGTTGACGGGGGTGCGCTTGGCGGCTTGTAAGAACGAGTCTCGATCCTACGACATGTTAGCGGTACTCTCTGTGCAGCGGGAAGAGGGATAAAGGGCTTACGTAGAGTTCTCGAGGAGTTGGTCGTTCGTCTGATTTCTTCAAGAGACATTTGGCGACAAACTCATGCAGAATGGGCGGGAAAGCATCGCTCTTGGGCAGTTTTGGCGCCGGCTCATGGACGATCTGCTGCAATAGGTCCAGGATGCCCATAGGTCCAGCGCTTGCACGGTTGCCGGCGGCAGTGTCTGATGAATCGAAGGGGAAGCGACCAACGGCCAACTCCATGACGGTCAAACCCACACTCCAAACATCGGATCGCACGGTGTACGCGCCGCCCTGGATTCGTTCGGGGGCCATGTAGGTGGAGGTGCCGACAAAGGTGTCTGCGATGGAGTTGACGGTCTCGGTTGCAACACCAAAGTCGCAGAGCTTGATGTTGCCCCGCGAGTTGACGAGGATGTTGGAGGGTTTGATATCGCGATGCATGATCCGGTGGGTTTCGTAGAGATAGACCAGGCCACCCAGAACAGATTCGGTGATTTTGCCCAGCACATCGACGCGGACGGGGCCAAAGTCCTTGGAAATGCGATCAAGGGAGCTGTATAGGAACAGTCAGTCAGAGATGCCCAGTGCCTGAATCAAATGACATACCCGCAATCCATGTATTCCATGCACAGGACAATGTCCCTCGCTTCGTTCTGGAAGGCCCCGTAGAAGGTGACAATGTGAGGGCAGTTGCAGTCATGCCCGACCTGCAGCTCTCGCAAGATCTGTTTTCTGACTTTCTCCTTGGCGTCGACACGAATGATCTATAGACTTGTCAGCCATCTTGATTATAACTCAGCAGGTCCCAATCCAGAGCCGTCTTATCCTACCTTTCGAGCCATGACGACCTTGGTGGAGGCATGCATGACCTTGGACACGGTCCCCCCATTCCCAGCACCCAGTTCCTTCAACGGCACCAGATCCTCACTGCGAAGATCCAGGCGGAATTCCAACCCGATCTCGAGAGTGTCTGTCCGGCCACCCTCCGAGTTCCCAACGGCGCCGGGTACCTGAGCATCGCCATCGGAGGGGTTGTCGGCGGGTTTGGGGGTGGCGTTCAAGGCGAGGCCCTTGACATTCTTGCGTTTGAGAGTACGAGCTTTGAATGGATCGGACATGGTCGAGAAGGTGATGTCGGGAGGGAGAATGAAAACGAGGACTGAGAAAAGGAGAGAAAAAGAAGGGGGAGTAAGAGGAGTTGTCGAGTAGGGGAAGAAGAAATAAGAGAGAGAGCGGGCGCGCCCGAAGATGAATCGGGGACGGAGGGGCAGCTGAACAGAGTAACTGGCAGCGAAAGGAAGTGAATATGAAGAAAGAAGAAAGAAAAGAAGGAGAAAAAGAATGAAAGAGGAGAACCCAACGAGAATGAAGAATGAGAAGCCGAAAAGGCAGGGAGAGACACTGGAGACAGCTGATGGTGCGACGATGAAACGCACCGGACGTTTGGGGAGCAGTCGAGCTTTGATTTGATTGAGTTATTGAGGCATGGATTCTGCGGTTATTATGGTGAATCGAAAGACCCGGACTGGAAGAGAGAAGAGAGAAGAAGAGAGAAGAAAGAGAGTCGAGTGCCAGTGAAGCTATACAAGAAGGTCTATACAGAGGACTCTACAGCAACGACAGCCCTATAACCCTCCAACATCAACTCTTCCCGTCTTCTCTATTCTGCGCAAGGAACTACTGCTGCTACTTCACCAGTCTATCCCACTGCAAGCAATGGATCGACTGCGTACCTTTTAATACTAGCGCACTAGTCCTGCTATTGTACTCTGTACTCCGTACGGAGTACCTGTCTGCCACGTGACAAGGCGGTGAGCCTCGCGCGTCTTTCTTAAATCCAGCGATTCTCGCCTGCATTTCACCTCTTGCCATTGCCATCTCTGCATCTTTCGTCTCCTGCGGTTATTTCTTTCTTTCTCCTTTTCTCTCATTTTAATCTCTTATATCCTGCCCTTCCTCATATCCTGCCTCCCGAGTCCTGTCCACGTCCTTCTGCCTCCCCCGGTCTCGCGACTGCAAAACCCTTAATCTCTACAACTCCCTACGATACCTTTGAAAATGAGCGCTCGCAATCTTATCGAGGGAGAGGCTATGCTGGATGATGACGAGGAGAACGAGGAAGAACTCCCCGATGACTACGACGACGAAGTCAGGAACGGTCCTGCGAAATCCACCAAAAACGCCGACAATGATTCGAGCGAAGAGGACGAGGAAGAGGATGACGAGGAAGCAGCTCGCGCGGTAGGTTGGAAGGGGGGGGAAAAGATGTGTGTAAAGATGACTGGCAGTTGTTAATGTATTCCCAGGTCCAAGAAGGGTTCATCGTCGACGAAGATGAAGAAATCGAAGACCGTGCCTTGCGCCGGCAAGAAAAGAAGAAGCGGCGGCGAGAAGATCGCGAGCGCGAAGAAGAGCATTTGGATGAGGATGATTTGGAACTGATTGGAGAGCACAACCCGTCCTTTCAACCCCCAGTGGCGGCAGAGGTATGTTGAAACTCCCCTTGACCAGATATCAGAGGTCTGACCACGTCTGTGGCTTGTTATAGTCCAAATTCAAGCGCTTGAAACGGGGTCACAAAGAACGCGACCATCCTCGGCAGCCCAGAGACATCCATGACATGTTCAACTCGGATGAGGAGGAGGAAGCTGGCGATTATGCCCGACCCACTCATCGCAGGCCTGCGCACGATGAGATGGAGGATTTTATCGAGGACGACATCTTCTCCGACGACGAGCAGATGCAGCGCGAACGGGAGGACGACCTCGAAATTGCACGCCCCAAAGCTCGCGTGACCGGTCTGGGGACCACCGATGCGACGGGATTGGACGAAAATGCCCTGGAAGACATGCGCGCCGCCTTTGGAGACGGAAACGAATATGCCTTTGCTCTGGACCTGGAGGACCAAGAAGAGGAACAGGAGGAGGATGAAGAGAAGCACCTGGACCTCAAGGATGTCTTTGAACCGTCGCAGCTGGCCGAAAAGATGTTGACCGAGGAGGACAACCACATTCGTCTGGCCGATGAACCCGAGCGCCATCAGCTCGCACGGAAACCATATCGCCATGTGACCCTGACCGACGAGCAGCTCCGGGAAGAGGCCGACTGGATATCGAACCTCATGCTCCTCAAGAAGCCCATCGAGCCCGGACTACGGGAACCGTTCCAGCGCTCTGTGGCCAAGGTGCTCGAGTTCCTTGTCACGGACGACTGGGAGGTTCCGTTCATCTTCCAGCATCGCAAAGACTACATGATCCACGCCTCCCGGGTATCTGACGATGACATGATGATGGATGGGCACGCATCGCAGGGCTCCATCCGTGCGGAGAAGCTGCTCAACATGACAGATTTATGGGACATCTTTGACTACGATCTCAAATTCAAGTCGCTCGTGGACAAGCGCAATACAATCCAGCGGACTTTCGACAATTTACAGAGTTTGTTCGACCTCGACGACCATGTGGTCGGGGAGATGCTTCCGGTTGCCGTCACGATGGAGGAACTGCAGGATGTTCAGGACTACATCCACTTCCAATACGCATCCCAGTTGCGCGACATGGCACTGACCAATGGTGACGCCAACGGCGATGCGCATCGTCGGAAAGCCTCGACCAATTCTTTCTTCGAACGCATCCGCGCCAGCAGAGCCTACGGTCTTGTGCGCGCCTTTGGAATCACGCCGGACGCATTTGCGCAGAACGCCATGAAAGAAGGCCGTCGCCAGTACACCGAAGACCCCGCTGAGCGGCCGGAAGAAATGGCAGACGGGCTTCTGGACGACGAATTTACCAACTCATCGCACGTCTTTAAGGCTGCCAAAGCCATGTTTGCAGAGGAATTAGTGCTGAGTCCCAAGGTGCGCAAGGTGATCCGTCAAGGCTACTACATGAACGGCGCCATCGACTGCTACCGGACTGAAAAAGGTCTGCGCAGAATTGACGAGCAGCATCCGTACTATGAGTTCAAATACCTGCGGAACCAGCAACTCAGCGACATTGCGCGTCGACCCGAGCTTTTCCTGCGGATGCTGAAGGCCGAGGAGGAGGGCTTGGTCGAAGTCAAGGTGCGCTTCGAAAACTTTGATCACTTCCGCCAACGGTTATACCCCGACATCGAGTCGGACAACTACAGCGAACTGGCCGATGCCTGGAACCGGGCTCGTCGAGACGTCCTGGATATGGCGCTTGGCAAGCTGGAACGGCTGATCAATCGCAGTGTCAAGGAAAACATCCGGCAGGAGTGTGAGAACCATGTGGCCAAGGAATGTCGAGAGGCATTCTCTCAGCGTCTAGACCAAGCCCCCTACAAGCCCAAGGGGATGGTGTTGGGCACCGTCCCTCGGGTGTTGGCCCTCTCCACGGGCACTGGGATCATCGGGCGAGAACCCATCCACTGGGCCTACATCGAAGAGGACGGCCGTGTGCTGGAGAACGGCAAATTTATAGACTTGTCGATTGGGGACCGAGACCGTGCTATTCCTGATGGCAAGGACGTGGAGGCCTTTGTGGAGCTGGTGGACCGACGGCGGCCAGACGTCATTGCCGTTTCGGGGATGTCCCCCGAGTCGCGCAAATTGTACAAGCTCCTGGCGGAGGTTGTCGATCAGAAAGATCTGCGCGGTGCTCCGTACACGGACGATCGCGACGAGGAAGTCAGCGATCGTCTGGAGGTGGTCGTCGTCAACGACGAAGTGGCGCGGTTGTATCAGCACAGCGAACGGGCCAACCGCGATCACCCGGGATTTGCGCCGTTGACCCATTACTGCGTCGCACTGGCCAAGTACCTGCAGAGCCCGCTAAAGGAGTACGCATCACTGGGGCGCGACATCGTCTCGATCCAGTTCAAGCCTGGCCAGCAACTGGTCGCCCAGGAACTGCTGACGAAGCAGCTGGAGACCGCGTTGGTGGACATGGTGAATCTGGTGGGCGTGGATCTCAACGAGGCGGTTTCCGACACGGCCACAGCCAACCTGCTCCCCTACGTGTGCGGTCTGGGCCCGCGTAAAGCAGCCCACCTGCTCAAGATCGTGAACATGAATGGTGGTCTGGTAAACAACCGGGTGGAACTGCTGGGTGTCAACGCGCAGTATCCGGCGATGGGTGTGAAGGTCTGGAACAACTGCGCCAGTTTCTTGTACATTGATTACGAGAATGCGGACCCGGATGCGGATCCCCTGGATAACACGCGTGTGCACCCCGAAGACTACGACATTGCTCGGAAGATGGCAGCAGACGCGCTGGAGTTGGATGAGGAAGACATCAAGGCGGAGACGGATGAGAACGGTCCGGGAGCCATCGTGCGGAAACTCTTCCGGGAGGAAGCACAGGATCGTGTGAACGATCTGATCCTGGAGGAATATGCCGAGCAGCTGGAGCGGAACCTCAACCAGCGCAAGCGGGCGACGCTGGAGACGATCCGGGCGGAACTGCAACAGCCCTACGAGGAACTACGGAAGCCGTATGTGTTCTTGGAGACGGACGAGATCTTCACCATGTTCACTGGCGAGACGGCCGATACGCTGTACGAAGGGATGGTGGTGCCAATTTCCATCAAGCGGATCGCGGACGACCATATCGACGGCAAGCTCGATTCCGGCATCGACGCCCTCGTTCCCGAGTCCGAGATGACAGATCGCTACGACATTCCCGTGCGGGCACTCTACTCGATGCACCAGACGGTCTCGGCAAAAATCCTGTTCCTGAACCGGAAGCACTTCACCTGCAATGTATCGTTGCGTGAGGAGCAGGTCAGTCGACCTGCAGGCAAGGCGAACGACCGCGTCAATAGCGAATGGGACTTCTCACAAGAACGCAAGGACGGCGAATCGCTGCACGAGACCACCCAAGACGGCCGCCGGGCGGTGCGGGTCATCAAGCACCCGCTCTTCCGGCCGTTCAACTCGATGCAGGCGGTCGAGTTTCTGGGGTCGCAGAGCCGCGGGGACGTGGTCATCCGGCCGTCGTCCAAGGGACCAGACCACCTGGCGGTAACATGGAAGGTGTCAGATGGGATCTACCAGCACATCGATGTGCTGGAGCTGGACAAGGAGAACGAGTTTTCGGTGGGTCGGACGTTGAAGGTGGGCGGCCGCTACACATACAGTGATCTGGATGATTTGATCTTCAACCATGTCAAGGCCATGTCGAAGAAGGTGGATGAGATGATGCTCAATGAGAAGTTCCAGGAGGGCAGCAAGGCGGAGACTGGTAAGACCCTCTCCTCCCCTAGGCCTAATTTATTTTTCGTACTGACGAGAATAATAGATACATGGCTGGAGACATACACCAAGGCCAACCCGCGGCGGTCCGCCTATGCCTTCTGCATCGATCCGAAGCATCCGGGCTACTTCTTCCTCTGCTTCAAGGCCGGCGAGAACGCGCGGCTGCACAGCTGGCCGGTTAAAGTGATCCCTCAGGGCTACGAGCTGCAGCGCAACCCGTACCCGGACATGCGGGCGTTGTGTAATGGGTTCAAGTTGTTGTTTACCAACATGCAGGCCGGAAAGCGGCGATAGTGTAATACCTTTAGTGTTTCTGTATTCTAGCATTGCATATTCTCCGTCGGCTCCGTCTCTGTATCTATTT